>JAGXCT010032268.1:0-41643 GCA_022495035.1 Philopotamus ludificatus | reverse complement strand
TGATGATGATATATATATATATATATCATCATCATCATCATTTGCCAGTCACAAAAGGTTCATCTTTCTTAAGTTCATGATAAAGCAATAATGCATCAATTAATTCCAATTCGCTAGCAGTTTTTAGGTACTCTTGATTGATGATATCTATCAAAGTATCAAAATTCATGTTGATCAAGTTATTTTGTGATAAAACGTCCTTGATATTGTATCGAATGGACTAAAAATATATTTTTTTAATCATAATGTATTGTGATTAATTTAAAATAAATAAATACCTGCATTGCTTTTTCCATGAGGTTGTTATCTTTGTGTTCTTTGGCGAATTCATACATTTTAATAGCATTATGATTTTCCATCTTATTTTCCATGTAACTCAAACATATATCAAACAAACGAGGTAATATAAACCTCTTGGCAACGTTTGATATTTGAATAGCTTCATCAATTGATTCTATTATTATAACATCAGTATACAAGTATCTGAAAAAATATTTAATGCACTTTAATATTAATATTTTATTAATAAAATATGTAAATATTTAACTTACTCGATTACTTTCATAAAAATGTATGGTTCTATATCAGACAAACGTATTGGTTCAATTAAATTAACATCCTTCTCATAAAGCATGTTGCAAAATACTGATGATGCTGTGCTTAAAATTAATTTATGGCTTTTTATTTCAACTAAGTTGTCTTCAGCACCAATCACAAATATACAGTCTGTCATTTTCTGACTTATGTATAATGAAAAAAAAACATTTTCCACGACCTCATTTGATTGTGACATCTTAAATTAAATATATAATTAAATACAATATACATTATACCATTTTAGAATATCTTACAATATTTAAATACCTTTTTTTAAGTCAGGTAATCAATTGAGGTTAGGGAAAATCTATATCAACTGAATTATTTGCATCTTGTAATGTCATTTTAGTTATTTTATCTTATCCTAAAATAATCAATCGATTGTACCTGAAAGACAATAATCCTATTAATACTATCATTTATTGGATTAAAACTTTTCTTTTGTCTTTTATTTTTTTTATTATTATTATATAAACGCACAATCGTAATCCTTTAAATTAGCTTGTTTCTATATATGCGTAGTTATTCAAATATATTTTTTTATGCTATATGAATATTTTTTTCCCTGATTTTTAATTAAATTCGTCGCAGATAACAATAAATATGCTAAAGATAAAATATTTCTCTGATGAATATATAATTATGATGGTTTCATCAATTTTTCTGGTAGCTAGTTTTATTTATATATTAAATAAATTATAACATAAGATCTGGAAACTCTACATTATTTTTTTAATTTAAAACATATTGTACTTTATTTAAACAAAAATTATATTTTTTTAATTTCATCATATAAATTGTAAAATTTCTTCTATTTATATGGTGAAATGCTTAATTCATTGATTTATGAGAATATTTCAATAAAACTCATAGTGTAATTAACTAATAAATATCAAATATATCAATAATCGTAAAATCAGGGGTTTTCAATACAGCATGCATGGATTTTTTTCGAGTTAGCTATTTAATAATTATTAATAAATAAAAAAATTGTCATATCGTAATCACATACATCCATTATTATTTTCATACCCCAAATAAACTTTATTAAATAATAAAATTTACATTATTATTTATGACTTCTTGCCAGCGTGATGGCAATTTGTATATCCCGTTTTAAATAAATGCATTGCGACCCTAATAAGTTTGATTGATATAAAATCGGGGATAAATATCGTTAATATGAATTTGATAAGATCTCTGACATAATATTGGCATTACAACAGGCAAAGGTAGCTGTAGGATCTCTATATCGTAATGACATAAATCTATATACAGACGACATAACATTGAAATTTATGCTTGAAGAACTGTCTAAATACAGTTCTTTTTTAGCTAAGGAACTTAAACCAGAGCCAATAATTCGAATAAAGGAAAGAAGGACGATATATTCCGATGTTGTTAATTATCTTAATGATCCTGATACGTAAAATTTTAGTATTTTTTTAATCGTCTTTCTGATTTAGAAGCATCCTATAAGTTCTTAAAGACCGATTTAATTCGACGAAACCAAAATTGACATCTGTCTTTACTTATCCTTTGTGGCATTGATTGCATTGAAGCTCTGGTCTTTTCAAATACAGTATATATGTTTGCTAATATCGCGTTTTCTCTTTGTACCTTTAATTAAACAAGGGATTTGTATAACAAAAAGTAAAGCTAACAAATGGTATAATAAAAAAATACTCCGAAAAGACTCTGCTGTGTCAGAACTGAAATTGAACCCTTAACAAAATGTTTAAAATAATGGACTTCTTTTGATAATTAAAAGTAAAAACCTTTTTTTTATAAGCAATAGCTGCATCATCAATGGCGATGTGGTTTCCGTGTCACTGGTTAGTTACACAGTGTTGCATGCCCGATAATAATTAGCCACAAAGTTATGCATGTAGATATGTATGTGTGCATTTGGAATCTGCATGCGAATTGTGTTCTTATCTTCACGGTTGATTTAATTCCATACTAACAATTAGCGTGCTATATTTATTACCCGCTTAGTACCTGATATATAAATTGATAAAATTTTATTTTACATATATTGAAAATGCATTGTGTTCTCGAACGTGCAATAAATAATATTGCGATTCGATTAGATATTATATTGTGCGCTTAGAGAAATTGCAATCTCGCGTTCCCGTTTTCTCAAAGCGTTTTCCCGGGACGGCTTGCAGCCGTCGCTGAAAAATGGAAATTCTCGGGATTCCCGCGAGCGACTGCGCTGGAAAATAAGGTTGTTAAGCTAATTGGATTTATTGGCCATGTGATGGACGAGTTCTTTCAACTCAACAGCGAGCACGGTAAGAGCGTAATCCAACCCGTGTGAATTTGCAAATTAATTAACAACTGCACGTGGACAGGTTCTGAATCAGGTTGCACCGCTGATGAAAACGTACAGTCAAAAAATGCAATATAACCTGAAGTTGGTAGAAAAAAAACAGAGAATAACGCTTTCTACTAATAAATACTAAGAGTGAGACAGGGCTGTATACTCTCCTCAGACCTATTTAACTTATACGGGGAGTATATCATAAGAAAAGCCCTTGAAAACTGGGAAAATGGCTTTAAAATAGCGGATAAAAAAAAATCATAGTCACCAGCTAAGAAGAAATGGCTGTTATACTCAAAAAAGTTGTCTACAAAATCAAAAAGCTAGGTCTTGAGATCAATATTAATAAATCCAAGCTGATGATAGTCGACAGAAGTAATCAGTAATCAATCTTTTAGATCTGCAGAGGGTTAAAGATAATTAAATCTCGGATCACTACTCATGAGTAATGTAAATTATGAGCTAGAGATAAGAAGGCGAATAGGGATGGCTAAAAATGCGATGTCAAGGCTATCGACAATTTGCAATTATCAAGTGCAAAGTCTATTATTCTGATTTTCAATAACGGCGTAGATACCTGGACCATAAAGGATAACATGAAAATGAAAATTGACGCCTTTAAAATGTGGGGGTGGCGACGTCTGCTGAAAATACCATAGACAGCTAAAAGCCCAAACGTCTGTCCTGAAAGAAATAGGAAACGACAAAGAGGACCGACTTTTCCACCGACCGGCTTCATCGTAGTAGCTGCGATTCGAGATGCAGAATGCAGAGAATCCTGGATAGACAAAATCAAGAAAATTCGGATCAAGAATGGTCACGATTCCCAGATTAAATCATGTCACTAGATTATTTTTATTACCTGGTGTGCTTAAAAAAAGCATTTCCATTTATTTCCACTCGATCAATATGGATACAAAATGGCAGAGTTTTCATTTCGAATTAATGCTACATGAAAATTGCATTATGCAAATGTTAACCCCCTCACCCGCCGTATCATTATCCGTTGAAAATACAAACAAATTGAAAAAAAATTCAAGCACGCATTTTATATATGCATATTCATTGGTTGATTAGCATACATTTAATAAATTAAATTAAAAATTAATATTTAGAATATTACGTATATATTTATATATATAAAATATATTATTGGATTTTCTATAATTAATAATTAATGATACGATGAAGACTTTTCTTAGCATGTGAAAGAGTAGTATTGCATGTGGAGTAAGCAATTAACTTAAACCAAATTATCCATAATTGTGTTTGCGATAAAAAAAAATAATATCCAACAATTACATGGTTAGAATGCATTAGCGTTTGTCTGAAAGTAGTTGTTAACCATCTTATAGAAACAAATACATATTTTGATTATTAACTAGTATATTCATATACAGTATTGAGCATTAAAATTGTAACCGGTAATATATCTGTTTTTTTTTTAATATTCTATCCATATCGAAGTCGCTCAAGTCATGGTTTCGTAGATTATACGAAACTATGGTCAGGCCGCTATCCGGGCCAATTCGATGGCATGTGTGCTACAGGAGGTATCACCCTTACCATCCGATTAGATCGTGAATTAAATACTAATTAGCCTTGTCTGATTATTATTGTTACAATCCCCGCGTGACAGCTGGGATTATGGCTGGCGACCTGGACCTTATTCGAAGAGCCAAGATAACCTGGAGGATGACCGTTACAGTGTTGACATCAGGATTGCGATGGACAAAGACCCGCCTCAAGGTTAGAAGGTCAATTAAATAATAATAATCAATCGGCAATGTATCGTTTAAAATTTAATCGTATTTTCTTTCATTTTATTATTATTAAAATACTCTGATGTACATAGAAGAAGTGACTAGTTTAAGAAGAAGTGGTAGGAATACGTTAATCCAGAGGTTCCCAATCTTTTTCGGTTTACGGCTCCCTTAAAACATCAGATTTTCCGCGGCTCCCTTAATACATCAGATTTTTTTCAAAATTTGTGACCTTCTTAAGAAAAGCGAGCGCAAAAAGATGGCGCAAAAATTTCGAGAATTGGAAACTCATTTGCCGAATTTTTTATTTGAATATTTCGCGGCGCCTTTATGACGACACCGCGGCTCACACTTTGGGAAACCCTGCGTTAACCTGATATTTTCTTAAGAAACTCTCCCTCAAAAATTAGGACCTGGTAATTAAGATTAAGAAATAGATGAACTTTATTGCGAGGAAATGAAATTATCTATTTCCCTGATAATTAAGGACAAACAATGCAAAAAAACGATAAATAGGGTAAGTCAAGGCAGATTATTTTGTGATCAATTGATCTAGTGACCTTCATCTTCAGAAGATGATACGCGACTGAGGGTTTGGTCGTGCGTCCTACCCACTTAAGATTGATTTCTAATACTATGAACCCAATAAAGATTAATCGGGAATTTATTCGATTCGAACGATTTGTAAATAGTGCTCAAATAGCCAAAAATGTTTTTTTTTTAGAATTATAATAAAGGTATGATTTTTTTTTATATATATTAATATTTTATCCATTCTCTTGCTTTATAACGTCATTAATAAATACTCTGGGCCATGGAGTCCATCAAAGCCTGTAAATGTTCAAATAAAATGTCTTCATGTCATACTTTTTCTAATTTTTTTTTACTTGTGAGCTTTTTTTTGTGTATTTCGACCGCCACAATGTGCAACAGATTTTGAATAGGGTTAAGAAATAGTGAATTCCTTGTCCACCGCAAGGTCGAAATGTCATGTTGGTTAAGAAAATTTATATGAAAAAGAAAAAAAATGATTTTCTTTAAATTTTATTTGCAAGGCTTACTGCTACTAAAAAATATATCTTAACATTACGGATCTGTGGCATGGAGCACTGTCATCTTTTCAGAAAAATGGTTTCCAGTATGGGTTAGTAAACCACAAAGGTAACTATTCCATTGATGATTCTCCAATTCCAAAATATAAGAAGAACCCCCAAATCATTTGAGCAGCTGGTTGCTTCACAGTCCTTCGGAGGCAGTTTTGGTGCATTCGCTCTTCAGATCTACGCCTCACAAACTGGATTCTATCTGATCGAAACAAATTGAATTTGATTTAATCGGAGAATATGTCTTTTTCACAGTCGGTTTTGGTTCAGGTTTAGTAAATTTTCACCTATCCTAATCTGGATTTCATGATATTCTTTTTTTGGGAAAGGTTTTTTTTGCTATTCGCTGGACCATTAAACGGTCTTTCTGCAATATTCTAAGAATGGTTTGTACCCAAACTTCTGCTCCACCACCTCATATAAACTCCTCTCAGTTAAAAATCGATTTTTCAGACACAGCCGCCTCAGCAACCGATCATCTGCCGCAGTTGTTTTTTTAACGGATCGCTCTTCTACCATTCAGGTTACCTGTGTCACATAAGTCTTCGTTTTTTTTTAATTCTGCTTACTGTTACATTGGAGCAACCAATGCTTTTTTTATTTTTTAATAATTACATCACAAAAATTAATGACGTTTTAATTTAGCCAGTACAAACACTTATTAATATCCAAAAAAATCCGTTTCTTAACACGTTCTGGTCTGCTGGGTTCTGCGCCGAGATTTGCGTTGGGCCGGGCGATTTCGCAAAAAAAAATAGCAAAAGTTAAGTACTTCAGTTAAATCAATGTAACTCTGATACCATCTACGTTACGTCAATATTTTTTTCTATGTTGTGTTCAGAACGGTTATCTTTATGTAAAAAAAATAATAGTTCAAAACTTCTTAAAGTGTAATCTGCGTATTCGTGTATTGTAATAACACTCCGTAAACATTAGCGCCAACGAGGACTCGAAAACGCGTCCCCCGTACTTCTACGTTGGCCAGCGAGGACGCGTTTTCGAGTCCTCCGGACCGTAATGTGTTAGTGTTACTGTTTTACGCGAAACTACAAGGTGTTAATATTTCACTGTTCAGTATTGTATAAACGGTTTAATAAAATAGATGAAATTTTGCCAAATCTAACTATCGCAGCGTTTTCTTTACTCATTTTAAAGACCACAATGTTGCCCAAGCCTCTGTATTCGCAGGATATTTAATCATTATAAGGGAAACAATGCCAGAATAGCTGAAAAAGCTAAACTCCATAGTAAAAATTGTAATAAGCATTTCTTCGTCATGGAGAAAATTCATCAATAAATGAGAATTCATTTATTTATCAATATGAACTATATTCATGATTTTCATTTAGGAGAAAATCCTTTGGTTCCCTATTAAAAAAATATTCGTAATATAATGTAATGTAAGCTACATATTTTATTAAGGAAAACTTTTTGAATCGGAAGAGATGGGAATTTAAGGGACCATTTCTTTGATTTCTACTATTCCTTATGAACATCGATTTTCTTTCAGGCATTTTTTTCTGAAATTATTAAAAAATGGCTTATGGTTGTTTTAGTATTTTTTAACTGACGAATCATATTAATTTGTTAAAAATGATAATTTTTGTTACAAAAAATGTTTCTTATAACTATTGTTTGTAAGAAAGAAGCTTATTTAAGTCTTGAGCTTGAGACTTGAATATATAATATAAAATAAAAACTTACACTTTTTAACCACTGCTACTGCTATCAGGATTATTTAATTTTAAATTAAATAGTATTATTTAATATCGTTTCAGCTCTGATTGATTTTTTAAAGCATCATTGTTAGCTGTGATAAAGAGGAAACATCCATTTTTTTATTTATATCCAAATTAATTCGTTTTAAATATTAATATTTGTCAATAGGTAAACATCATTTTTGATTTCAATATTATAAGACTTTTTTATAATTTTAAAAAGAATTAAATTTTAATTCAGTGCTCTCTACTGATAATATTTTATCACTAGTTTGGGATCGAGTTTGGGTCTGCTCTTACAGGGGTCACAATTCTCAGTCTGTTCAACGCGAAGCGGTGTGCGGTCAAACACACAGTGGTCCATTTCAGCACTGAAATTCCCTGAAACTTGGACTTACACGTAAAGTCCGATCGAACGCCCCCGGGAAAAAGTTTCAAACGTGTCCATAAAACTTCATTAAACGATCGGGTTACGGAGAACCGGAGCCCCTGTTGGGATCGACGCAAATTGCTGATACGGGAAACTGGGCAACCGTGGCCCGGGGACTAATGCAGGACCTGAAAAGGATTTGATTAACCGCTGACTTTCGACTTTGGCAAGTGTATCCTTATGAAGGCAATTAGCGCGGAAATAAAATCAAGGAGGTGTTGGTCGGATATTTGGTGTTTTCCTGGATAAGATCGACCGCAAATGGAAGTGGTAAAATGTTCTTTATAAAAAAATACAATTTTTTCAACTCGAAAACTGGACCATATGATCATGTCTAAATAAAAAATATTAGGTTGAAAATAAAAAAATAAAATCACGAATTAGTATAAATGATAGATTGAGTGTTCTATTGTGAAACATCCCATTTTCAGGTAATTAATTTTATTATTTTGAAAAGTTGGAATAGAAATGCCAAACATATTCCCTAAATAAATGCCTCATAACATTAAATTATTTTTTTTATTATGGGATCGCGGTGTAACATTTATTTTTTGATAAAAGCGGTAAAAGTCGGAATGGAAAAAAAATATAATTAAATAAGAAACAAAGGTTTTCCGGGAAGTGACTTAGAAAACAGACAAAGGACCCGTAATACAGATGAATAGAACAAGGCACGTGGGGGGCTATGACAAAAGAAGCGGATCGTATGGCTTATTGCAAATAATTCCATATGGTGACGTAAATATAGAAAGTTATTAGTTAATTAAAAAAAAATGTTTTAAAATAATTAATACTACCCACTACACAAGTATCGTTCGTCTTAGTATATCCTTAGCTAGCTGGAGCGAGTCTCTAACACATCTCATCCTGGACCAGTCTTACTTATTTATTTCATGAATAGAGAAAAACATATTAATAAAGAGTTTCCTCATTTGTTTGAGGGTAAAACTTGTAAAAATTTAATTTTCTAATTCAGTTTTTGTTTGTACTCTGTATTACTTTTCAATCTAGAAAGACTCTGCCATCTCGAATGCAAGAATATTTAAAAATAATTGTCAAGATTTATTTATAGAGTGTGTGGATGCCAATATAATGTGACAAGGGATAAGAAGTGGGTTACGTAATCGAACCAAAGTTAAAAAACAGATGCTTCCAAAGGTCAAATACCTTTATTTAATTATGAGTGACATATAGCCCTTGGTTATATGTCACTCATAATGATTATCAGCGGCACTGCCAAGGCGTCTCGCAGGCAGCAAATCCTCCCGCATGTCGCTCCGTCGTAGATGTAGTCGCCATCTTGTTGCGCTACACACGGAAGCCGCCATGACTTCCCCATGGCAAACACCAGCGACTAACCCATTAACAGCCAAGCGGAGTACTCCTCTGTAGATACTCTTGTCACTAGAATGCCACGAGTGGCAGACATCACCAAGCAGAGAGTACCAGGAAACTGCAACCGTTACGCACATTTCTTTCAAGAAATATTTAACTTGTCTATAAATGTCGTTCTTCAATAAATGAGAGTAAAGTCTCGCTATGGTCCGAGTCACGACCCTTCTGTAATATTTTACTAAGTTTATCAAACCTATTCAGGTCCTTTTGACAGTATTGTGGGATGGAAAAAAAATATAGCCTAAATATAGCGATAAAACAACGGCACAGATTTATTGTGATTAGCTAAAACGATCGATAGAAGCAATTCCTAATTAAGACCTCTTTCAGCCAAAATTCCTCGGGATAAATTAACGGAATGCAATTATTAATCCATCATACCTCACTTAATCCATCTCCTAATCTTGCTTTATCGGATTGCCATTTATTTGGATTAATGCATGATTTTTATTAGACAATAATAAAAAAGTGATATGAACCCTTATCTGTGTCTATTTTTCATCTAAATTAAAAGATTTATATAAAAATGACATGTTACAATTACTAGAAAGTATATACTAGCATAACTAATTAATAATTAATTAACACTCAGAGACCCGGTCCCGCGTTAGTGCGGAAATTTTCGTAAACGTTAACTGCCGGCTCCCGCACTAACGCGGGTTCACACGAAACATGTTATCTAATACCCTACAAAAGGCTTTCTTTTAAAGTTTCTCGACACAGTCTCATTCAATGCTCTGTATGTCCTTTATAAAATATATGACTTGAGAATTTATTTATGGCTAAAAACTTTTCTTGAAATAATAGATTATTTGGATCGAAAACTTTCCAGTACTTGACTGTAACGAATTTAGATTTTTGTTTATCTATTCAACAAAATAAATTATTTTAAAGAGCTTGCAGCAACCTGCCCATCCTTTTGTCACGCTAAAAGCCAAAACTACCTATATACTACATACAAGATATCTATTTTGTTTTTATCGTTCAAATACAATAAATCATCATTTTCACAGCCTTGAAAATTTTTTCTTATCTAAATATTCTAATAATCTAATATAAGTATACTATACGTATAATACTACTTTTTTGACCAAATTATCTCCAATAGAAAGAAGAAGTTATTAAGCATTTTTTACAGAGCTGCGTAAAATCGCAAGATCGATTAAAATATTTAGGTGTAAGTTTCGCCTGAAAACAGCGGGTGCTTGAGTGACTGAGTGAGTACGATGACTTTTTAATTAAAAATACGACATTTTCATTGTATACTCTCCATATACCTCTGAATTTGAGTGTTTTAACTAATGATAATGTAGCGGCAAACGCTTCATACTGCGATGATAAAAATACTCAGATATATGATAAGAAAGAAGAAGTCTATAAGTAGCCATAATATAGAAGGGTAATAATCGCTGGTATGAGCAAGGATACTAAAGAAGTAACTTGTTTAAGTAGAAGTGGTGGGAATACGTTATCCTGACATAATCTTAAGAATCCATCCCCAAGAAACTGGGCCCAGGAAATGGAGACTAAGTATTAGACGAATTTTAATTCGAGAAAATAAAATTATCCATGCCAAGTCAAGGAAGAGTACTTTGTGATCTGTTAATCTAGTGACCATCAACTTTAAGATGATGTGATTAAGAGTGTAGTTGTGCGTCGAACTCATGAGACAATTATTAGTCAATCATTATATTTCTTTTGCAATACTAAGAAGGTACACTAATTATTTCGTTGGTATAAAAAGTCCATGCTTAGATTTAAGATTTTTAATACTATAAACCCAATAAAGATTGATCGGGAATTTACTGTATACAAAATCCTGTCATGAGTCTCACATAAAATATAATTAAAGCATTATGATTTTTAGATAAAGAGAGAAGAAATATAATTTAAAAAATATGATATAAAATGCCAGCCGTGAGGGTAACAAAATATATCTTTTTATGAAAACGACTAAAACCATGTGCAGCATACAGATGCGGATATAATTTTTCCACGTGGTGATTAAAGGTTTAAATAAAAAGGTCCTTTATTTTGTAGTCGCATCAAAAATTAAGCTTGGACGCAGAGTTGCGATATGAAAATCGTGAAAATTTTATGCGTCGCCGACATACATAATATACGCGTCGTGCGTCTTTGTTTCTTTCGACGCTCGCTTCGATCGGCGTCGTTGCCTCCATTACCAATCGTCCGAAACTCGCACCGTTATTCATTAGGCTCGTTCTCTTCCGCGTTTCCATTCAATATCCATCCGAACACGCGATCCACAACACAAAAACCGACAAAGGAAGAAAGCCCTTTCATTAATCAACCAACGATATATCACATTCGTCCGTGCGTCACAAATCCGGCACGAAGTTATTGCCGACGAGGCGGCGGTGTGGGGTGCCGCACCCGTACTAATTTGGGTAGTTCGTGCCCGCCGAGCCGCACGTTATGATATTAATATGCGGGCGGAGGGTCATCGGGCCAATGGGTGGGTCAAGGAGACCCACCTGTGCGGAAAATCACGTGGGTCGCTGTTTGGTTGGCGTCAATAGCTAATGCGGTTTGGCGTTTAGGCCAGCTTCTAACCTGCGCAACGTGACGAGGGTCACTATGAACCGGCGCTTTGATTACATGCGTTAATTAATATCGGACGTGGTCGACTACGTCCGGTCTGTGTTTTTCATATAAAAACAATATAATATAAAGAGTTTTCCGGGCTAGAGTCCGTGTACTCTGGCCCGGAAAACTCAAGTATGTTCTGGAAAAGCGTAGTATATATGATCCATTTAATAAGACAATCAGTTTATATCAGACATCTAGTAAACACATAAGTTGTATTATTAAATTAAAGCAAAAGCTGTAGACTTATTGAAAAACAACTCAGTCAACAAGAAAAGTGACGCACTTGCGCTTTTATATTCTCTTTTTTTTTTACCAATGATGTTTATTAGGAATATTCTAAAGCTCAGAAAGTGTCATAAGTGTTTTTAAAATGTATAAAAATAAAGATCTCAGAGATTCACCAAATATATTAAGTTGTTGAAAGTCATTTCGGTTTTTCCCAACAGAGGAGTTAATTATATATTTTCACAGCGAACTTCACACTTAACAGCTGATATAGCAAAGCTTACTTATTTTATTTATTTATTTAATTTTATAAGACAATGCGTGATTGGCATTACGACATAAACCATGTCGCCAATCACGCATAACAACATAATAATAACATGAAAAAAGAAGAAAATAATTATAAAATCTCGGCTATGAAACGGCTATATTTGACATCGAATATATATATTTATATATACATTTTCGGACAAGTGGTTGTGCAGAGTTCTGGTTACCGGAAAGTTTCTGAGAGCACCTGTCCTCACATTTGGCGGATGAAAAAGCACACGCAAACAACCAGCGAGACAAGGTAGTGAGGTGGCGTCCATAAGGAAAACTCGTACAGTATACGGGGGCTATGTACTGCGTATAAGTGCTTTGCCAAGTAAATCGATCTTCTTTTCTCGGGGGTTACATATCCCAGGCAGCCCTGTGTCCATGCGCTGGGGTATTTGGGTAGGATCCAAACTTTCTCATGTAGAGATACCTAAGAAATTTCTTCTGTAACTTCTCTTATCTAAGAGAATTCGAGGCATCATAAGGCGCCAATATAATAAAATCTGATTCGAGCAAGCTCCGAACCAATGCATTATATAGCACTCGTATGACTAAGGTGCTAAGTATGTGATGAGAATTTCTCAAGACGGAAGTCCAACATTCTTGACGATCTCATGCACACGCCCGATACATGTAAACTAAATTTTTACTTAAAATCAAACAAAATACCCAGATCAGACGATTGCTTAGAAAGAGTTACGTACTCAAGACTGTAACTAAAGATGATGGGCTCTTTCGATCTAAAAAATGACATTGTTCGAATACTTAATGAAAGACGATTTAGTATTGACCAATCGCGCAAAGAATCAATGTCCAGCTGCAACGAAAGAACATCTTCCACTGAAGTAATAGATCCAAATATTTTTAAGTCGTCAGCGAAAAGTGAAAATTTACATTAAAGGACCCGATGAATATCATTTATAAATAAAATAAATAAAAAAAGGTCCTAAATTTGATCCCTGGAGAATACCAGAAGGTGTTTTGTAAGCATTCGACGTTTGGGAGTCGCATGTCATATATTGTTTCCTCTCTGTAAGGTAACTGGAGAAGAAACGTACAAGATTATCCGATAACCCAAAACTATTTAGTATTAAAATTAGTTTAGCTTGATTGACTTTATCAAACGCTTTTTTAAAGTCCTTATACATAACGCCGACTTGGACTGAAAAAGCTCGATTGATTCTACGCAGCTGTTTTTGGTGGTTGGTACGATGTAATATTTCGATGTTGAAGATGGACCACGTTCTGGAAGGCCAGTTGATGAAGACACAATAAAGGCAATAATTGATGTAAACCGGCGAATAGCAAGAAGTGAGATCGCTGGGAGATTTGATTTATCAAATTCGACCGTTCATGCGGAAAGAAATTTGTGCCATCGCGTTGACGTCAGTGATTTGCTTCTCAAACGTCAAGAAAATGATCCATTTTTGAATCGCATCATCACTGGGGACAAGAAATTGTCTACAACAATGTTAAACGCAAAAGATCATGGAGTAAAAAGATGAACCGGCTCAAAGAGTTTCGAAAGACGATATTCATCAAAAAAGCGATGTTCTCTATAGATTACAGAGGAATCGGAAGGACATAAAAATCCGCGAAAAAATACCCAAAATGCGAACCGGATTGCGAAATAGTGATGCTAATTCTTTAACGATGGAGATAAATAGAACTACAAGAACGTTCTGACAGGTGTTTATATATATACATATTGATATATTATAGTGTAATGAAACCTTATCATGTTTTCACACCCCCTGTAAAATCCTGAAATTAATACCATCATTTAAAATTAATACGAACACAATAGAGACACTAGTCTCCCCATCTATCTATCTCCCCTCAAACACGTTAATGCAAAACAAGCAACACATTGTTTAGTACATCAGCAGGGGTCGGAGGTCATCACAACGTATCTGCACAATAACAGCCGCGATAACGGTCGCGTAGAAAACTATTCGCAGAGTTTGAGCGTTTCAGCATGGGACAATGTAGTTATTCATGAAAATTCAGCGTGCCACGGGAACAATGCGCAAATTGTGTGCCAGATCTCGGCGAACAATGTGCCACGTGTTAATTATCAATTGTATAATTTATATCGAGGTCAACGACAGTCATTGGGGACAGATCGGGCCCGGATAGTTCGGCGCACGGACCGTACTTAGCCGCGAAATGCGAGAAGTCTGAGAAACTCAAATCTGGTGATCCCAGGAGTCGCCGAAAAAATATTACTTGCGAATCTCACACGAAAGTTCGAAATACATATAAAAATCAGACAAGAAGGTCACTGGAAAAATATAAATCAATAAAATTGGGCAAGGGTGTTACCCCCGATTTTGAAATAACAAGTTTCCGCGCGCGATTAAATAAAAAGTTGTGTTTTATATTTTTTTTAAATACTTGCGTGAAATTAGAATATATATTGATATTTTCCCATTTTTAGCTATTTCAAATTAACAAAATCGAATCCTCGGCGACGATTTGGTTCACGCTGATTGTCATTTTACTGTCCAAGATGGATTTATTGGACAAATTTATAATAATACTTGGCTATGTAGTCTTTAGTCTCCTGTTAATCATCAGCGATGATAAAAATGTATAAGAATTCTTCGCTCTTGATATTCCTACATTATAACTGTGCATAGGAGAGACTAAAGATCCATAACTCCAGTACCGGGTTGCGGGCTGGTTGAGCCCTCATGGCTATCGAGCTTATCTTGAGGACCAGGACATTCTCCCGATCGTCGTCGAAACTTTGGACCAAGCCGCACTCAAAAAGAGACTCTATAGTATTGCGTTAAAGATATGACAATCCCGTTGGTCTGCTGAGAGTACGGGAAGAACTGTTTTTCGGTTTTTCTCCAACGTACTAGCTCAAGTTAAGCTGCATTGGTTTGTTCCTGACCATTAAGTGTCTCAGTTTGTCAGGGGACATGGCTCCTTAAACGCCAATCTTCATCGCCTGGGTCTCAGGGATGACTTGCGAGTTTTGTGACTCCAATGAACAATCATCAGAAGACATTCTTTGGAAATGTTCGGAGTTTTCTTATGAAAGAGAGACTATGCTCAAGGTACTGAGGCGGTCCCCTGGCCCCGTCTCTCATCAGCACCTTGTCTCCTCCATCCCTGCTTATAAGGCTTTTGTGACTTACTCCGAGACTTACTTTTTGAGCGAGATTTTCCTCCCTTGACATATTACCCTTGCCTTCTTAGGTATAGGTCGCCTGTATTTCCAAGGAGTATTTATATGCGATGGCTGCCACGATGGCTCGTCAGATATAGTCTACATTTAGACTCACCGTAGGGCAGGCCCTCCAGGAAAACCTCGGCCATATTTTGTTATTATTTAAAATAATTTGTAATATTATAAACTTTAATTATTTATAATGCAAATATCGTAAATAATTGTAGTTGAAAGTGTATGGTTGATGAATAAAAAATGTTATCCATAGGAGAAGCACTTACTAGTTAAATTGAATCCTGTGCCTCCAAGCAATTTCCGTTGCATCTGATTGAAAATCAAACGAGTAATCTCAGTTGTTTGAACAAACAACAAGTCAGTCAGAATGAATGAAACCGTTTCGATGCCACGGGTTGTGCCAACAAATCGTGCCACGCTGTTTTTTTACCAAATTATTTTTTTAGCGGGGCGTTTTGTATACACCAGTATACCGAAATATTATACCATTTTTCCATACAAGATCTATGCAATCGTGTGATTAAGGATATGTTCTTCTATCTCAATTAAAAAAAATAACTCGATTAACTTTATTTTAGTAATAATAGATCGAACAAATGATCGAATTGCTCGAACAGATCACGGCGGCTCGCCGGGATTCACTGATTCACGCACATATACTCACGTTCCCACGCGCTACTCTCCTGGACTTGGCAACCTTTCTGAGAAGAGCGTTAAATTGTATCATTATTTTTTTACTCTAATATATCGAATTGTTATTGTTAATTAAATCTTTAGATTATCGCAGAGTTTTGTAGATATATCAGTTTTGGGATTTTTTTCTGTAGGTACTATTGAATTACATAATTTTATCACTATTTTCAAAAAAAATAACAAGATTTGAAGATGCAGTTTAAATTAACACAGGCAATTTATTGAAACTATGTTTTTAACAATATTTAGAGGAAAAATAATTTAAAATAAGATAAAAGAAATATAATATTATATGGTCGCTCCTTTACTTTAATGAACAGCTTGAATCCAGTTATTTGATAGAGAAATCACGCACGATTTGAATGGTTATGTTCATATTTATATTTTACATGGTTTCTATAACTTTTTTTTTATGTATATATATAGTAAAGCTGTGATTATGAGTTGATTTTTAAAACAAACACTATTGCCCAACTCCCTCTAGTTTACATGTAAAGACAAGTTGAAGCTCGCAAGAATTTCGTGCATGACGTACATGCGTGCCGCACTGAAAGAGTTAACTCCTCTTAGCGTCTCGATCGAGGCTCACTCCGTACTGCGAGTGGTGTCCTAGCATACTATGGATTTCACTACATTTCTATTAGGTAAGGACAAAATTGTATTAGATAGCTTATGATTCAATAATCATTTAAACGTTTGTCTATTGAAAAGTATTTCTTGAGGCAGTTGGAACATTTTTTTCTGATATCTTGCAGCTAATTATTTAATAGCGTTTAAATTACCGTGTTCTTCAAGCCATTTGCTGTTATTAATATTTAAAGTGGTATTTTAAAGAGATCAAATCTATATGTTGACTTGTTGATACTTTGTCTTCACTAAATTTAAGTAAATACTTGGATTCTTAATTTTTTTTTGACTATTTTATATTGAATTCTCATGTTAATCTTAATAACTTATATTTCTTTCCAAAGAATTGGGGATTTTTTTCTATCGTTTGACAGAAATCATCAGCAAAGACGACGAGAGTTCTGATCAAGACTTCAAGTCCATGCTTGTGTATATTCAAAATTAATTCCAAAATAATATTTAAGCTTTCTAAAGTATATTTTTACTTATTTGTTTCCATTCGTAAAGTTGCATAAATCATAATGATTTAAACTCATTAATTTATCATTAAAATAATCCAGAAAAAAATCTAAATCCCTTTAAATTGAAACTGAAAGGGAGGTCGAATGAATGAATATCAAACTTGATCTCTTTTCTTTAATAATCAGAATAATGTCCGACCAATTGATTTATGATTAGCATTGGAAGTCTAACAATAATAATAAAACAAATAAACAATTATTATTTAAAATTTGGAATAATTATATAATTAAATTATACTACGATAATATATAATAATAATAATTGTATACATAAAAGCTGAAAATTGCACAGTTGATCTGGGAATAGAAGCCAAAATATTATGGGAGTTATTGGGACTGAAAAATTAAACAGAAACATATATATTACATTATAATTGAAATTTTAGATAAACCTAAATAATACAAGTATTTAATTTATATTTTTAGAAAATGTAAATAATTTCTTCATAAAGGTATATCTTAAATAAAGTTGAAATTTTATGCATTGTTGGAGAGTGTATTATTCCTCCACATAAAGGCTAAATAAATAGGTATTCCAAATTATTCCCCTACTCTGTTCATTTATCAAGATTATATTTCAATTTGCATTCGGCTGCTTTCATTTATCTTGCCCAATTAAACTGTATTAACATTCCCTTGGAGATTTAACCTTGTCTTTCAGAATCGGCTAGAGGTGAAATTATATATATATATTTTTTCAGCAAATATTTCGCATAATTTATATGTTTAATTCAAATACCACAAAGTATTAAAAGCTTTGCTGCATAAATTTTCAGCAAGCCTGTTGATGACAAGCAAAATTGAGCAGTTTTATGCACACTACATTACCCGCGCACCATGTGGAGGGTTAAAATATTTTAGAAAATTTATCCAACGTATGTGTGTGCTAATGAATAACTGGAGATATTAAATTCTCGTTATTATTTTTGAATATGACATTGCTTGTAGTCTCATTGTATATTTCACCCTCGTCGCATCTAATACAATTTGCATTTGCACCTGTCGCATTTTTTACCCCATGACGAAAATGGCACGGAGTTTTAATGTGCTGTAAGTACTTATGGTAGTAAAGAAAAGATATCTCTGAAAAAATGAAAATCATATAAATTTTATTATTATATATGTTTTTATTTTATTAGAAATTTTATATGATACTTATAATATAAAATGTTGAAGAGGTACTAGAAAATAAATTGATGCCAAATCGCAATAAACAAACTCTTACAAAATATTAAATCTGTCTGACATTGAGATGCTGAAATTAAAAGCTTTCGCAGAAAAGCGTTCTCACCCCTTCTGAAAAATAAATGTCGATACTCCTACTATTAGCCTTTATTTTTAATTATATATTTTTTATTCAAGCGCATACATATGATGTACAATTATAATAAAATCAGTGGTGACGGTATGGAGGAGGCGGGCTGCTTCAAGTCGCAGCGTAACACATTGCTTAGCGACAACCTCCTCTCCCCCCCCTCCGCTGCGGCTCCGCATCCAACCAATACACGACGCTGATAGCGGTGACGATCATCTTATATTTTCATATATATATGTAATATAATATATGTAAATAATATATGTAAATAATAGACACATTATAATAATATTGGGTCTACCGGAAAGTTCTGTCAAGATCATAGTAGAACAAAATCCTTTTTTTGACAACATCGGAGATTGCTGAAAGGCTTGATTCAGCTGAACAAAGCATTTCGAACGAAATTTGGATTGGTGTGAAAATATTCGTGTTGGGTGCCACATGGGTTAAGTGAGAAGTGTTTGAATGATTGAGTCATCATTTGCACATCTTTGCTTGCACGAAACAAAATCGAACCCTTCTTGGACCGGATGATAACTGGGGATGAAGAGTGGATTATCTATGAAAACATTGTAAGGAGAAGAGCTTATTGTGAATCCAAAAAACCTGTCCCATCCACTTCTTAGTCTAAGCTGAGCCTGAATAAGAGAATGTTGTGTATGAGCTATTGAAACCGAACGAAAAGCTAAATTCGAAGAGGTACATTTAAAAACAGAACTCCAAGAAAAGAAGCCGACCATGTTCTTTGGAAGGACATCATACTTCTTCGTGATAATTCTAAGCCACATACTGCTTTGGGGACTCGTCAGAAACTCGCAGAGCTAGGCTGGGAAATTCTGTCGCATCCAGCATACTCCCCGGACCTAGCACCCATCGTTTCTCATTATATTATTCAATAAAGTTTATTCAAGGTATGAAAAACATAATTATTATTTTGTTTTACTTTAAAAACAAACAGAAAATTCTGGTAGCCCCAATATATAGTAATACATTTTTCCTAAAATGGAAATTGGGGGTTCTTGGGGGTGCTGCAATTCCGCATTGTATATGAAACTGTCGCCCCTGAATATAATATATATTTTTGATATTTAATATTTAAACTATTTAAAAGATTACTATTTTATCAGAAAACATCTTTAATAAGCACTTTGCTATTAGGGGTATCCATAAGTTATGTCGTTTTTTTAAATGAAATTTTTCTTATAATTTATTTAACTTAACTTATACAAAATGCTTCTGCCACCTTTCTTTTAAATCATCCATGCCCTTCTTGTAAATCTCTGCGGGTTTTGTCTGAAAATAGTCTGAAAGGGCTGTATTCACCTTTTCTAAGGAATTTAAATTTTGATCTCTTAGAAAATGTTCCATATAACGAAATAAGTAAAAATCAGATGGTGTGAAATCCGGCGAGTATGGAGGATGCAACAGGGTGACCCATCCAAGATCCTGAATTTTTTCACACAGCAATTTCGCAACATGAGGTCGCGCATGTATGCGTGTGGGACCCAAACACCTTCTATTTGAATCTTCTTCCCAACTTCTTTTAGGATCCTCTGAATACTGGACTAGGACAAAACTGACTCTTCTGATAATTTTTCAATGGTCAGCATCGGGTCGTCTTCGATTGCAGAATTTACGGCTGCTTCATCCGCCTGGACGGGTCGTCCACTTCGAGGCTCGTTTTCCAAACACAACCATCGTTGGCATTTTCTGACATCCAATATGTCACCGTAAATGTCGCAAATACCCTTCGTAGCCTCTGTCGCATTCTTTTTCAAATGATATTGAAAAAGTATACAGCTCCGCAGATGTTGTTCCGACGGACACGTCTCTCCCATTGTCGTCAGAGGGATAATGAAACCGTTTTTTTGTCTAAAGACCACGAGCAGGTAGCAGCTACACAAGATAAACTTATAATACGTCCTTACTGCCTAAGTCGAAATAGCGACCTTACCAATGGGTACTAATACATTATGAATAAATAAATAAATTATTTTTGCTAAATTGGAAAATAAATCCATATTTTAGTAATTCACATAATTTAATATTATGCACTTTCTAGAACTACAAGTTTCACATTATCACGTGCATAGTGTGCTTAAACGTAATTAAATGAATACGTGTCAAAGTGACTCTAGCACGTTCATACTTTGAGCACAGAAACTGTTAAAATTATATAGTAGAATAAAACCTCGATAAAACAAATTATTACAGCGAGAGTGTGTCCGTTACATACGAAAGTTCACTAAATAATAGATGAAAGTTAGGAACTTTGAAAGCGTTATTTAATTAAAACATATATTTATATTATTTTCAATCAAATATTGATGAATTTCTGGAAATATGTAGGTTGTATTGGTACACTTATCTTTGACGTACCTTAACATTGTACAAAGATAATACTATGTACGTTGTTTTTTTTTATATTTTAATAGAAATAAAAACCTTTTCTTGAAATATTGTTTTCTTTCCACTGTTAAAATTGCAAAATATGCAGAGGCCCTAAAATATATTCGGTACAAAGCCTCTGAGCAGAGAACCATTTAATTACGCAATTAGTATTACCGACTAGACGTCCAGAGATAGGGCCCGGGGACCATTACCCGACCCAGAGCCACCTAATCTATTTTTTAGCCAAAGGTCGTAATGGACCCGAAGGTTTTTACGAGTACAAACAGGGAGCGGCTGAAGGATTTACAGGCCTCGACCAGTCGTTAACAATCCGGCTGTACCGTGAATTCTATCACTTCAGCAAAAAAGGGCGGCGATAAAGACCCGCTTAATTTGATGCCAACTTGTGCTAATTTGTCTGAAGGGCCATGGTCCATCATCCCGGATAGTTGTGGATTTGGATACGATTTAAAGTTAATCCAGAATCTATTTATATAATAAATAAAAAAAATATTTAATAAAAATATGATATGTGGATATATTTTATGCTTAAATGTTTAGCTAATATTTAGCGACAAAGTAAGCAGTGGCTAGTTTGCACAGTTTTCGCTAACAAATTACACAGACAGGGTCCTGGTTATTGCTCGCAGGATAATGAAAAGGAGCCGCAGACTTGCGATATTATCAAACGGGGTTTTTGAGCCGGGCTCCAGACATGACTCGCTGAAAACGTGCAATATAACTATAGATTATTAATCAGTTATGAATAGAACATCTGGGTAAATTAATTGTAGAGTTATCTGCAGTCAAAACCGATCACTTAATAAAATTATGGCCGAATATAATATAATTTATCTCAATATGCTCAGAAAAAATATATAAAATTAATGTAGTCAAAGTGGATCTAACATATGTGGCGCTGCAAAAAGTTTTCATATAAGATTTACCATGTCTGGAAGATTTTCGCAAAAGTGAATAACCCATATGGTTGTTCGAGTGGATATAATACGGGGAACCCTTTCGCACGTTTCCGCCAATCTCGTCCTCCTGTACATGTGACGAGTTTTACGGCCGGGAAACACATTTTTTCAATTGAAAAACGCACAAATATAACAGCGGCGGTGGAGGGAGGGGGATGTTTTTTGAGAAAAAAGGGAGGGAGGGGTAGTGACGACGGTGGGGGTGGGGTTAATTTGACGTAAAAAGAAAATGTGCACACCTTTTGTGAAAGCGCGGGGAAAATTCCCGCATTTATCATCCGTCTGGTAAACGTGCTGAAGCTTCCCCTGATAATATATTCGGCACCAGTTTATTTAAGATTTTTATTTTTTAGAAGTATGATATTTATTTTTGGCATGCAAAAAAACACCTCTCACACGCCTAAAGAAAGTCAGGGTTCCGCAATTGAATTTTTATTCGGCGTAATTTCAACGAAAACACCTCGAAGCCGTAGCATTACGAAAAACGTCACGATAAAGAAAATGTCAACTAATTCTGATTGGCTAATATTAAATAATAAAAAAAAACTAGCCTTATTTTTGAGCCAATCATAAATGTCACAAAACATCATAGAATTAAAAGAAATCCTTATTTTATTTCTATTAATAAATAAAGTGATACATTACTGCATTTTTGTAAAATAATATATTAGCTCACATTTAATATTTCTTAGTTATTAATTATTATGAATGTATCTGACAAAAAAGTCATAACTTGATGTTAAACAGTGTTCGCAAGTACGTGAGGTGCTTGCAAAAAAATATGGCACGTGATTTCGATTTAATTTTTTATATTAACTTATTAATATTTCACAATATTATTTTATTTATTAATTATAATATTATTGCTATGGCATCCTTTGATACAGTTTGCTGTGAGTATCGGATGCTAAATCCAATTAAATCCAAACCAGTACATATTTCATCAATCAAATCGCAATTAATATATATTTACAATATTTTTTTAATTAATAATTTGGCGAATCATTAATTTTATATTATTTTCTGAGAAAAAGTTATTATTTATTATTATTTTGATTAAAAAATGTAGGTTAGAGTTCTGAAGAACACGTACGACTTTAAGACAGTTAAAGACAAATGAAAAATGCTTGAATAACATACTGCATTCTAGTAATGTTAGATAATCTCATCTGATGCAGATTCAATTACGTTTGATATTAAATTTTATTATAGTAAATAGCTTTAATAAAATTTTTTAATCTTTTGTTTAGCCAGCGATTTTTTCAATCTACGAGCCACTTTCCTATATGGTGATTATCTTCCTAAAGATAAAAAATCGTAGTATTTCATATTTTTTTTGATCTGAAGATACTGAACTAAGCTGAAAACATTAAGAAGTTGCAAAAGTGATATTTTTCGCGAATATCGAGGCGTTAAAGCATTCATTTTTAAGCTAAAAATACTTTTGTCATGTTCAATTTTTTCCATGTATTAAAAATTGCTAGGAAAAAAAACCAAACTATATTATTGATTATTGCATCTTGTAAATAAATATTTATTTAATAAATTAATTATCTATTATATGACAAAATACATGTATATAAATTTTTAGATTAACAAGTGTTATAGTGGTTTGAAAAATATAATATTTTTAAATATAATAATGTATCTTCTTCTTTGGTCGGCACCCTCATGTCTGAGGATCGTGATCATTCTCGATGTTATATTATTGCTATCAAAATAAAGCCACCTGTTTATGCAAGTGCTAACACAAAGTGATGCCCAATGAATTCGAGATCGAGTAGACTAATGTGCTGCTACCTGACAGCACGCGTTCGGCCGTTAAACTGCTTACAAAAACATTAGTTTCGCTCGATGAGACCCTACGTTCACTTAAGCGATGGTACTGTATGCGGTTGGGTACGTGTAATGTCGTGCAGCGATCATATTATGATCAACCAGTGTTATGGCTTGTAGGTAACATGCATATATTTTCGATATTGCAAGTTAACCGCGACTGAGCTAAGTTAGTAGTCGGATAGGTGCCCGACGAAAACTATGAATTCAAATTCTTTATAACACTGGCCAGGAGGTATGTAAGAGGAAGCCATTACCTCCACATGTTTTATAAAAATATTTATGTGGGTAGTTTGGCGCGTTGGAATTAATTAATTTAATGCCATCTATCCTGCGTTGAATATAAATAATTATAAAACCGAAATAATATATATTTCAATCAACTGAAATAATATTAAAAATTAACCTGTGTCGTGGTTCGACACTTGGGGAATATTAATTATTATCTTTACAGTGTTTAATATAATATATAAATAAAATATGTATAAAATGTTTATCAAAAATCTTTATATGGATGAATGGCGATTTGGATTCTTTCTGTCATGCCATTCATTCATCGTAGACAATAAATAAATAAATAAATAAATATTTGCAATGACCGCAAATCAATATAATTGATGGTGTTAAAATGTAGTTTTATTGATTTTTTGCAATAGCGACCGTTTGTTTTATTGCCGTCCCCTTCTAACATATGCTGTCTCAGCCACACCGCGCACTAGGCGGATTCTATGTATAAATAATATAATTGATTGTGTTGTAATATGATTTTATTGATTTTTTGGCGACGGCACTGTATGTGGTCGCGCACGTGTAAGGTCGTGCAGCGGTCATAGCGCACGCCTTGCCCAATACGATATCCTGCCGGCCGTTAACAAAAATACTTTAAATATTTAATATTCAAATCTTAAATATATTTTTTCATGTTCTATATATTTTGCGGGTGTTCGGCGCACACCTAGCACACCCTGAATAAGTCATGGTGGCTACATAGTGATATTGATGGCAAATTACAAATCATTTTATTTTTTATTGGTAAGGCTTTTACAATCATTTCTAAAAATTCAAGCGGGTTTCATAATTTCACACGTGGGGTACTCGTTCGCCACCCCTGCCTAGGGCCTAGGCAGCCCTGTACCCATAGGCTGGGGTATAAACGTGGGTAGAGTCCAAACTTTCTCATGTAAAGTTACTAAGAAATTTATTCTGTATCTTCTCCAATCTAAAGGAATCCGAGGCGTCATAAGGCGCCTATATAATGAAACCTGATTCAAGCAAGCTCCGAACCAATGCATCGTATAGCAATTAATAAGCAATTAACTAAGGTGCTACGTATGTAATGAGTATTTCTCGAGACGAAGCCCAACATTCTTGATGATCTCATACACACGTCCGATACGTGTAAACTTAATTTTAACTTAGAATCAAACAAAATACCTAGATCTTTAACAGACGATTGCTCAGAAAGAGTTACGCTCCCATGTCTGTAATTGAAAATAATGGTCTCCTTAGATCTAGAAAATGTCATTGTTTGACATTTTGGAATATTTAAAAGAAGACGATTTAATAATGACCAATCGCGCAAAGAATCAATGTCCTGTTGCAACGAAAGGAAAATCTATTACTTAATAGATTGAAATATGTTTAAATCCTCTGCGAAAAGTGAAAATGTACTCAAATGAAGGACTCAATGAATATTATTTATAAATTAAATAAATAATAAAGGTCCTAAATTTGACCCCTGCGAAATATATAGGAAGGTGTATTGTAAGCATGCGACGTTTGGGAGTCGTATGTCACATATTGTTTCCTCTATTTAAGGTAACTCGAGAAGAAACGTACGAGATTATCCGATAACCCAAAACTATCTATATAAAATCATATAAGAGATTGTAAAGGAATGATGTTTTGCTAGACCAGGATGAGGCGGTTGTGACGATCCTTTACTCTTTTTCTAAAAAAATATGTAAGTCAATATAATAATATTTTATTTAAGGAAATAATTATAGCGATAACAAACGTAGCGAGTCGCAATTTGGTTATTGTAACATTACACCCGATTGCACCTACACATAAAATTATTAATACAGAAATATTGTAAAACATAAATAGATCTTAACACGTTGCGGTCCGGAGGACTCGAACACGCGTCCTCGCGGGCCAACGTAGAAGTACGGGGGACGCTTTTTCGAGTCCTCGTTGGCGCTGATGTTAAACCAAAATCATTTACATTTCATTGATACGCGGACCACACTTTAAGAAGTTTTGAACTATTATTTTTTTTTACAAAAAATTATTGACGTAACTTAAATGGCATCAGAGTTACATCGATTTAACTGAAGTAATTAACTTTTGCTATTTTTTTCGCGAAATCGCCCGGTCCAACGCAAAACTCAGCGCGGAAACCAGCAGACCGGAATGTGTTAATACAGTTATACTCCCAATAACGCGTGTTCCTATAAGGCGAATTTCAAAATAAATCGCGGCAGTCCCTCTAATAACGCGAGCGCAATCTATTCATGCATAGCTCGACCGTAAACTATATGCCGTTTGGCTGGGTGCGCCTGTGTGTTGATCTCGCTCGCACATATCTATGTCCTCATGTGTGCGAGTGTTCGGCACATTTCTCACCATTCACGCCTAATGTAGACAATGAGCCACGGATGTCTATGTGGATGTCGGCGATCGCATGCATGGCAACCGAATATTTCATTCATTTAAGATTCATATTTTTTTTACATTGTTCTTAGTTATGGCAGATTTGTATTTTTTTGCGAAATACCCGTACCCTAAATTATGTATGTGCTTCATTATCCCGATAACGCGTTGTTCTAATAACGCGCTCTCAATTTTCGCGTTACTGGGGGTAATACTGTATATAAAATGTGGGATAACCACAACAAGATCAATGAAATTGAAAATATCTACGTAACCATCAAGTGATTCAGTAAACTGATAGCTCTGACTACTGGAGAGTATCTGATAGCACCTGTCCTCGTACAGTACAACGGGATTGTGTACTGCTCCAACTAACAGCCTGAAGAAGCATATCATAAACAACTATATTTATACTAAAAATACACCCCCTACAGATGACGCGGTTGGTTAAGTACGTCTTAAAGAAAACTCACGTTCTTCTGCCATAAAGATCGATTAAATAATCGTTATTGTTCTGTTTATTACGTGTATATTTTTAGATGTAACAGCCTTGTAATACATTTTTTCCCAGAAGTCCAAGGATACAAAAGGTTGGGGCCGGTAATAAGGGCGATTTAGCCACATCAACTCAGGCAGACGAAAATTTATTTGACTTGTAATTTTCGTGCGTGTAATTAACATGTAAAGAGTGCAGGATCCCCGGATATAACTTACGGCGCCCGCCCCCTCCGGAAAAGCTCCGGAGCAACCCCCAAGGAGCCGGCTACAAAATACGCACATCGTAAACGGCGCAGTGTTTTCCCGTATTTGCGTTTTATTGTGCACGTACGCGTTTCCGGACGAATAAATTATTCAAAAGCAGTGCGTCGTGCCCGGTATTAATGTAGTCACATATCTAATTACATTGCCGGATCCGGTCAGAGCCGGCACGGGGGAAAATCTAATTTGTAAACCAATTAATGTAAACCCAACATATTCAACTACAGTTCAATGCGAAGGCGGGCGGGGGAGGGGGATGAAAGTGAAATCCTGGAAGCGGTTTCGTTTCGCAATTATAAATTTTGGCAGTCGGCGTCGGATCCCGCCAGCCGGATCCCTCCGGATATGTCATTCTATAGTTTGTGCCGTAGACGTTTAATTTAATCCGGATCGTGGATGTTGGCGTGTGATATTGCCGGCCTAGGTTTTCCTATTTCTAATTTAGTATTGATCAAAGCTATATCATATAAACTATTAATACACGCTGACTATAAAGAAACAAGAAACAAAAATATATTAAAAAATGATTAAGCTTTAAATAAATAGAGTAAGATCTGATCGGATGACCTTTGACAAAAACATGTAGAATCACTGAAAAGATACGGTAAGAAATTGTTTAAATTATTTTTATAAAATGCTTATATATTAACTCTTTCAACGCGGCGCGCAAGACATTCATGAGCACACGAATCAGGTCTATAACACGACGCGGTTGACATTCATAAGCGCCATTTTATCATATGGCTAACAAGTAAACTAGACAGAAATAAGCGTTGACTCCTGCTTTGGATAAAAATATTACAAGAAAGGTAAAGAAAGCGGCCTTCTAACCACGAAGCGGGTCTTTGCCTCCTGGTAAACACGCAAACTCCAAGACTGCGACGGACGTCCTCCAGGATATCTTGACTCTTCTAATAGGGGTTAGGTCGCCAGCCATAAGCCTGGGAGCCCAGCCGTCATCGCTCTGATTGTGATAATAATAATCAGACGAGGCTAGGATCAATTTGTATTTAATTTACAATCCGATCGGGTTCTTTGAGCACCTTCTGTAGCACACACGTCACAGAATTGGCCTGGATTCTTATAGCCATAGTCCTCGGTTGGGCACAATTATAAACTAAGAAACAATGATTGTGCCCAAACGTCATCGCCGTCATATCCGAGTATTTATGGTTATTAAGACATTTTTAGCATATTTTTAATATGTCGGCACACTTCTGTTGGAGGATGGTGACCATTCTTGACCTGTATACTCTCGATTATGGCTTTCCGGAATCCTCTGCATTCATCCGTCTCGCCTCGAAGCTACTATGGTGGGGTTGTGGAGGTCTTCACTTAGTCTCTCGAGCAGATGGGCACCCTGGTCTTTCCTGAGTCCTTGTACGTTACCAAGTGCGATAAGTTTTTCCGGGCTATCGTTTCTTTTATTGAAATGCCTAAATTACCAAAGAATACTTGTGAGAAACATAATCGAAAGTCTGCTATTATTAGTGTTACCTTTTTCTTCTCGTCCATAATACTCTTAGTAAGCATTGCTATGACGACATATTGAAAGCGGAATTTTTTTTCCACATATTTTTATGTATAATATTATCCAGGTTTTTACGACGTTTGGAAAAATTGAGAAAACAAAACGATAAGTTTAATCTTTAATTTATTCGTCCTAATTTGCCTTCTTATTTCTAGCATATATGTAAATTCCCCAAAATTAAAAATAAATTTTATTTGACCTTACATACATTATTTTTGTATAAGATGAGTTTTCTTAAGTGTAGTTTGCCTATTTACTCAAGTAAATAGATCTTAATGTCGCATGCAGTAATCACAGCACTGACATTAATTATTTTTTATCGTTATTTAGATATTATTTAAATGAAATTAAGGAGGAAAAATATTATTTAAAGTTTTTCTTAATGATATTTTACATAACAAGCTCCAATATTAAGCCCCGGTTTGCGAACACAGGTATCGCAAAACAGCCTTGTTTAACGCCTTCCACCCAAAATATTTCTATTTGAACAAACTACACAGTCTTTCTTAGTCCCAGAACGCAATATGTGTAACTTATCAATAAGACGATCTTCTGCAGGAAGATTGGAAGTGCGTCCTCGGGATTTGGCACCTTGCCAAAAATCACCTATAAGTTGGTCAACTAATTGTTAAGGGGCCGCGACAGTAGTACCGATAAGGTATCCCACCGCTACCACCAAAATGTTAAGGGGGCGCGACAGTAGTACCAAAAAGGTATCCCACCGCTGCCACCAAAATGTTAAGGGGGTGCGACAGTAGTACCAAAAAGGTAATCCACCGCTGCCACCAAAATGTTAGGGGACGCGACCGTAGTCCAAAAAATGGAATCCGTCGCTGCCTCCAATATTAAGGCACCCGAGCTCGTGTTTCAAAAGGTACACGACCGCTGGCGCCAAAACGTTCGATCGTCCGGTAATTGACGATCGCGCTTCGAAGATCGAGACAAAGTTAAACACCCTTTGTTTGTTGATGATGTTTATTGAGAATTTGCAGGTGTCGTCAGTCTGATGATAGGTGTGATTTAGTGCTGATCCCGAGACTTATCTCCGGTACGAGATGATGATAAGGATCCGAGAGACGAATCTCTGTACGAGAGGAATCACGGAGATGTTACTGCCATGACGGCATGAGTGTGGATGCCTCCAAAATGGAACATATTTATACCCGGTCCTGAGAGTCACGTGACGATGATGTCACTGACTTTTAGCGGGAACCGTTTCCCGCGTAAAATGTGTTTCGTGCCACTCTTTACCTAAAAAGGATAGGGGCGCACTCGAGAATATCGAGAGCCCAGAAATGATACGGACGGACTATGCCGGTTTATAACATAATAATTTAACAAATTTTAGGTAAATCAAAGGCTTTTCATTTTTTTTCCTTCGTGATTGTATGAGTGTATTACGCACACATCAATCTTAAAAAAATAAGTTCTCGAAATATAGGGAGCTATTTAAAAAATAAAGCCATAATAAATGGGACGCCTTTGCATTATACACAAATTGTAAAAAAAATCGAGTTTGGGAACGCTATTATCATTAATGTCAATCTTCATCTAGTGTGTTCAAGCATCAACCAAATTTATGACCTCATGAACCCTACATATTCTATAATCTAATGACCATGAATTAATTAATATTTTGGATTTGTGCAATATTATCACTGTTTATAAATATAGTGAATATTAAAAACCTAAAGTAATAACTTTATAAATGATACGTAATTGATTTGATTCATGCCGCCATAATAGCGGCATTCAAGTGATGCGGAAAACTTCGATGCCGCTTCTATGGTCAGTGACTACATGAGAAGTGTTACTGTGCGCGATGTGGAGCAAGAACGATGTCTGCTTGTTAGCGCTACCAACGCCGGGTATTGGACGGATGGGGGGCGGCAGCGGAGTGCGGGGGAAGGTCTCGCTGCTAAGCGCCGTCATATTGACCTACAGCTTCTTTGAGCCACGTGCCGCTTGTAATGTTCTTGGGAGAATATTTTGGAAGGAAGCGTTTTTGTATTAAATGAAGCAATTTAGAATCATATTTTTCGGTATTGTTTTGAGGATATGCAAAAGTCAGGACGACAAAAACAGAAGCTAAGACAGTGTACTAATATCCATTTTTTTTTATTATTTATTATAATTTATTATCTATTTAGTATATAACAAAATCTTGTATAAACACATCGACGGTTTAAGCTGTACTAAGTACTAAGCGTAAGTAAGTACTAAGACTTCATAGAACCTCCATTTGCGGTATTCATAGCTTGAAGTTGGGATACTAGGATTAAGGTGTTTAATATCAGGGGTAAGTTCGTAATATCAAATATAACAATCATATTTTTAAAGTACAGGAATAATCAAAGTTTTATTATGTTATTAAATTTATGGATTTTTTTTCGGATTATAATACTATGAAATTAGTAATAAATAATAAAAATTAATTTAGACTGAATCATATATCGGATAGCTCTGGATATTTTATAGTAATATTCAGCTGAAAAACGTTTAAAATTTAAAATCCAATAAAATTATTAAGCATAATAGGATTGATTTTGTATAGTTTTCCATATTATAGCAAATCCAAAAATGAAAAACCCCATGTATTCCTTTTGTTTATATATTTTGTAGTGCACACGTTTTCTGTTAATGTCCTGAAGGATTCAATATTAGACGGGGCGTGGAGCTTGTATTGAAAAAGACAAGCGAACTCTCTGTCTCTTTTGCAGCCTCCGGTCGCAGGGTTTGACGCCGGTTAGTCTGCGAGTGAGCCTTGCGACGGAAGGTCGTTGCTTTTTTCTTTCGACCAAAAAAAAAAACAAATTCATCGACTGTCGGTATTAAAAAAAACTGAACCGATCGCAAATCAGTCGACGCAACTATCGATCGTGAATTCGTTACGGGCGCGATCCTAAGGCCCGTCGCACACTCGTTCTCCTCCTCCCTCCCCCTTGCCAATTGATCACAGTGCAACGGTAAACACGCGACAATTTGCTAATTACAATCTACACATACGAAAATGCACTGTTTGTTATACATAACCATGTGAAATGTTGTTACGCATGCTGTACTGTGATAGTTGTGACGCGAATAATTTGGATTATGACTTTGATGAGAATATTTTCAATCAATTCATCTGGAAAGGTATGCAAATTATTCATTGAATATTCATTAAACTATATATATAAAATAATAATAAAACGAAAAAATAAATTCGTATTATTTTTTAAGGTTATGTATGATGCTTAATATACGCATGCGTGTGTATACATATGATCACATATATACAGACACTCGAATATTATTTAATTTATTTAAATACATCTTATTTTAAATATTAATATATAATTATATTGCGAAAATAAAATATTATTAATAAAAAAAATAATCAAAAAAAAATTGAGAAGCACTGATTTATATTTAAATTAAATAAATTAATACATTGAGCTCTATAAATAATTTAAATAATAATAATATTTATTTTTAATTATTTATATTTTTAATTTATTATTTAAAAAAAGCTTATATGTCTGATTATAATGAATTATATTTTTATAGACAGTTTGAGAAGCACTGATCTATAGAAGTGTTTCACAATATTGATCATTAATAAATTACAATTAAAATAAAAATATTTTTTGTAAATAAAATCTGTTTTTTAAGAGCATAATGTGGTATTTTGTCTGTTCTTTAAAGCAGTGATGTCAAACCATTGGTCAACGTAAATATTTTTTAAGCAGCATTTAGAGCGCCTTGTCTTATTAAAGGTGACATCTGAATTATTTATATTACAATTATTTATTACCGTACGTTAATAAAAAATATTATTTATATTTCCTGTATTTAAAAAAGAAAGCTTGGATATCTCTGGTTGTATTCAAAATATTTTTATCATGAAAATTAGATCCGCACAGCTTTCGCGTTCGGTGTCGTCGGACAATTCTCGAAAAACTCATTTTAGTTTTCGGCCCTTTCGATGCAAATTTAAAAACGAATCCGAATCCGGCCCTGTACTCTTGTCCAAGCCCGTTTTGTTTGTATTGCCTGCGGTGTCCACTTTTGCGTTTTGACCCCCATTCCCCCGAGTTATCCGCAAATTGAATAAGGAGAAGCACAACGGGGGAGGGGTCTTATTTCCCAGAACGTTTTGATACAACCCCCCCCCCTCCATATCCTCTTGAGTTTTTCCCGCTTTTCCAGAAAACGGCGCCCTATGTAAATTTGCGATATTCACACTGTAAACTTGGAGCATTGTTACATTTATTCAGAGATTCTTTCTCGCGTACAGTGCAAGCGGCCTTTTGTAGGGTTTAAATTGGATTCCCAGAATCTCGGGTACAGTGGGATCGACTGGGAGATATCTATGGTCGCCGAAACGGCTCAAGTCAATTAAATAAATATTTTTATTAGTGCCCCAAGAAAAATGATATCACTCTCACGTCGCCTGACACAATGAGTTGTAGTTATTCATCCGCAATCCTAGTGTGGGCAAAGAGGACATAAAAGCACCATCTCCACTCTATTCCATCTCTGGATTTTTCTATTTTCGCCCGGAATAAGGATGGCAAGTCCGGCAAGCGTCTCTCAATAGATTCTCCCCACAATAGTACCCACTTTGGTACACTAGGGACATTGTTTTTACAAACGAAATCGATGGCTGGATCCTTTGTTAGATGCTGAAAAAAAATTGGGTTTCAGCGCAACACGATATCGTTAATACATTATTTATGTATTCAGAATAAACAGGGCCTTAGAAAAATTCATAAATATTAATGAGCGAGTACGATCACGAGGCGTGACAAGATAAAACATAATATTATTTTGCACCATAACACTAGTAAGATAAGACGATTACATTTTTATGAGATTTTATTAAATATGTATTTAATTTATTTGAAATTTTGTCCAAAAATAAATATCAGGGCTCGTCCGGGATTTGAACCCGGGACCTCTCGCACCCGAAGCGAGAATCATACCCCTAGACCAACGAGCCATGTTCAATAAATAAACATAATAATAATAACAATTGAAATAATATTCATTTTTAGTATTAATAAAAAATATTTATTGTACGATTATCGATAACTTAGGCTATTAATAATTTTATTGCGTTGCATTTATTATCATATATTATTTTATACTTTTAAATATGTAATAGGGCTTATTTTTCGGTGAATATAGTAAATCCTGATTTATTTCTGCGGCTTCAGATTCAATTATCCCATCTGGTAAAAAAAGATTTACGATTCGATGACAAAATAGAAGATTCGTTATTGTATTTGAAAAACCTCTCGACAAACAATCGATCGAGATTCTACTGCGTCTTATTTTTTCTCCATTAAATTAGCCCAATTTATTAAAATAGACCGATTCTCTACGTCACGGTTAAGACTTTTTGATAATATTTTAGTCAATAAGTTAAAAAAGAGATCGGAATTTACGTTTTCTTGCTATTTGCGTACATTTTTACAATCCCGTATCAATCAACTACATTAGATATTCGATTTCATGTCTTGTTTTCTCGAAATTTTTGTCAAAAGAAATTAAAGTTTTACTAAACTTATACTAAAATTAAAAAGCTTTGAAATAATTCTGGCTTTCAAGCTTTATTATCACAAAAACATAGTACAGATATTAAAAATTAAAAAAAAATCAAAGGGTCTATTTTAGATAAGAGCTGGTTTAAAAAAAATGAAGAACTCTTAAAGAAGTATGTAGATCTTAACTTTAATATGATGCCATCTGAAGTTGAACAGTTATATTCATGGAAACTTTTTGATGGAAAACTCTCCGTTGATAGAGAGATACATTCGATCCATTTAATTCTAATAAAAGAAGATGATATTAAAAATATCAAGGACTTTAAAAAATACTTTACAAGCATTAAAGACGTTTAAAAAAATATATATTATGATTAATTTATAGCAGAGAAAGAGCTTTATATGAAAAAAACAAAAATATATCATGATTTAGATTACGAGTTTCTTTAAAAAATATATTTCTTCATTTGATTATTTACAATACAGTAAAACCCCCACTAGCACTTAAATCGGGACCGTGTTATTTGGAGTCGTGTAATCGGGGGAGTGAAGCCGTCCGGCTGTGTGCGTATAGCCTGGCACGTGTTAAATACAGACGCTAGCCAACGTTTGACTGTATGTGAATGCGACCGCGCAATTGGGGGATTTGCGGCAGATATTTCAACTCAGCGCGTAATTCGGGGTAGTATAATTGGGGGTTCCATGGTTTTTATGGTTTTTAAGTTTTATTGCCAGCTCTATCAAAAGTATAATATAGAAGATATTTTAACCCAAACAACAATTATATAGTGGGTATGAAGAATCTACTCTCTTTTAAAAATTAAAAAAATAAGAAAACTCAGTTACTTCGGTCATTTAAAGCGATATTCTGAAACTCATTCTTCAAGGTAAGATTCAAGGAAACTAAGTATCCTAAAGACCAATAACGTCCTAGACGAAGAACCTACGAGCGACAATGGTATGGGGAAGATACCACCTCCTTGTTCAGGACAGAGGTGACTTCCATGATCGCCAAAGTTCTTTAGCAGAAACGGCACGAGAGAATAAGAAGAAGTAGAGTCTAGATACTCACGGCAAAGGGTTAAAGAAGGTGATAGATATTTTTGTAAAAATCCACATTTATTTAAACAGGCCATATCAACTTTTTTTAAAACATCAAAACATATTTAGTCCTGATTTTCGTCTGAACTTCTTCCAACTTTATTCCATGTGAAAGCATTAGCTCTAATTTTGCAGTGTTTAGCAATTGAGTTCTTCAGAAATGACTACTTCTTATCCATATAAGCTATTTATGTCTACGTAATCCATTGACAGCATAATGATGAGTTTTTTAACTCATGAATCCTTAGCTAAATTCATGACCTCATGTAGAATATGTCCAAGAGATTCTTCGCTTAACTGCAAAATCTTCTACCTTGAAGATAGCTTGAAGGGAGTCGTCCATAAAATATTTAAATATCATCCTTGAACACTTCTATTGGCTTTGCTAACTTTTAAATTAAAAAATAATGGTTGTCTAATCGATCCCAATTCACGCTTCTTTTAACGTTTAACTTTTTAGGAAGCAACATTCTTTCTGTTCAGAAAGATTTCGGTTCATTCCTTTCTTTGTAATATTCATACATAGATTGATACAATCATGTAAATAATTATTTCAAGGCATAATAATTAAAACTAGAAGTATATATTATATTATGTGATAATATAATTTATTAAACGTAACAAATTCATATATTCACGTTTGAAGTATACAAGATTATTAAATATCTTTAATGTATTTTCGGTTAAACTTCTTCTGTTGTCTTGTAGAAAAACCTTTAAACTCGAAAAATGTCATTCATAGTAATTTGTTTCGTTGGAGCTCTTAAAAGCACCATTGTCATTTTGTATAAATAAGGATCTGAACTTTTAGGGTTTCTGAAAAGTCATACTGAGATTTAAAAAATACATTATTTTGAGATTTTTCAGGAAATCTCAAAGATTTATCACTAATTTTTGGAATTAAAAAAAAACTGTGCATAATTTGTTTAAATTGCTGCTCAAAAATAGGTTTCTTATTTTTATTACGTAATTTTTTATCATTTACCGACTTACGATCGTCTAAATTCAGACAATAAAAAATAAACGAGTTACACTTGGATAACATTCCGCCGTAACATTTTTCTCTGACAATAAGGACTGATCCATTGTATTCCACGGACCCCAGACATTTTCAATTAATAACCGGCTATGAACCCCGCCCCCCTAGCTTTTCCCATAGCGCCTCCCCCCTCCGAGGCTATTATTCGACCTGCGATTTTTTTACGTCGATTTATCATCCTTGCCGTTCTGTGTTTTATCTTCGCCTTTACACGAGCTACCCTCGAGATGATGAATAACGAGATTGTAATTACGACCGCCGGTGTAGAAATTATTAAGGTCCATGTACATTTCATTTTTCAACGGTTAATGGACGAGGCGTGACGTCATAGGGGGTGGCTTGAAAAGGCGTTCGTTATCACACCGGGGGATGAATCGAGGCGCAATGTTAATCGCGAACTAACGAGGCGTGGCCATTTGATTCGGACGATTGGGAAAATTAGCGAAGATTAGATTGGAATTGGGATCTGGCCATTAGGGGGTTAAACCGCATATAATATATCTAATTAAAATTAACCTTGGAAAATTATAAATAAAGTATTCCGCTTTCTTAAGCCATAAATATATATTTCTCTGTCTCTAGCATAAAAACTCAATGGCACACAACTTTTAGCCATGTTGATGGTTCAGGGCTTCTTCTAAGCACACAAAATCTATACAAGAACCACATCTATATTGCAATCTTAATAAAAAGAGTTCTGAAGTTTTGACTTTTATTTATACCTTTTTGTGTTTTAAGCCTCTTTTATTACTTGACATTGGGTAAAACGTATTAAAAGATTAAAATAATATATTACTTTTACATAAGATTTATTGAGTTTATTAATTATGTTAAAAAAGCACGAGTCAAAATATAATAAATATAAAAATGCGATTCTTGAAAATTTTTTAATAAAATTGGAATATTTTCTTTTTCAATTCTGTCCGTTTTTGAATGTAGGCGATCTTCTTGTTGTTGTTTTTTATTCGTAAAAGTGATTCTGGAGCTTCCATTCTGGGCTAGTTGCAAATATTGCAGAGTTACAAGAGCTTCTTTTTTTTTCAACCATCGTTTACCTTCTACTTTTACATTCATGGTGGTCTGTGTCATTGAAGAAATTGTTGCAATACTTTGTTTTTCTTTTTCCGTTCCTAGTGTAGAAATTGAAGTACGATTGTGAATTTGTTGTAAACTTCCTAAATTATTTAAAGCCTTACCATACCTTTTTGTCTCCTCGTTATTCTTAGAAAACCTTTATTTTTTATTTAAATTAATATTCTGAAATATTAATTAAATTATGTTATTATTTATGACAGAAAACCAAGAACTAGGAACCACAGATGTCGCTAGTTATGATTATATATGTCAAGATATAAGCGTCAATAGATGGCGCCATGTACAAAATTAACTAAATAATGTTTGTCGTACCTAAGTGTATAATAGGGACCCACCATAAGGATTTGGGATATTCAGTATCAACTTTTACTCCATTTTATATTGCTGGGATTAAACAAACAAAGTGTATCAAACTGCAGTAGTGGTTTTATTAAGTGTCAAGTTCAAAGGGTTAAAACTGGTACTTGATTTAAAGAAATCCATTGTTTTTTTCTGTGACCAGTTCTTTTCAGAATCGGATGGATCTCATACCTTGACGATAGCGCCAATCATATGGCTATCTTTTGTTCCAACGCTTAGTTAGCGAAATTTTGTGCGGTACCCAAATTCCTTCTATATTTTTTTACGCATTCTTTTCAAATGGTCTTGTATTCTTGACTATCGACAACCAAATTTTGAAACTATTTCTTTATGGTTTTGTAAGGGTCGATTTCTCTCAATGAATTTATAGCGGCATTATTTAGTTTTAAAGCTCTTGCTTGAACTTTAAATTTTATTAAACCATATATGGTATTTTCGAAGGTTTAAGTCGTCTCCATAATATTTGATAGCTTATTTTGACTTCAATCCCCTATCAAGTAAGCATAAAAAATCCTATTTAGGTATCCTCAATATCTGGCCTTGAGATTTTTATTGAGATTAAAAACACAGAAACTTTAGTTTAAAATATTGGTTTAAAATGATACCAAATTTTACCTGTTTACTCAACGGTTTCCCTTATATTAACATAAGTAATGACAAAGAGTGAAAGAGATTTTATAGCATAAAATACGATGTGTAAATAAGTTAGCCAAAGAATCTTGAATATTAAACTGTAAAGAAGGCTGAGTTTGGAAAGATAAATCAGGTTGAGGCCTGATACTTACTGTTGACATAGGAGAAAGCTTTCTTATTTTTATGCAAATATGCATTAAACGGCATTATCAGTTGATATTACTACTTGATAAAAATAATGAATAGAATTTAATTTAATTAAAGATGTATTTAAGCTATAATTTGTGTTTTATTTTTATTAATTATCTAATTATACCGTTGAGTCATTTTTTTAAATATTAATATATATATATAATAAAACAATGTGGTGTGATAAACCTGAACATTTTCTCAGCCCCCCTGTCCTACCCCCACTCTCATTTAACCCTGGCTCGTCGTCAGAGTGCCACCATTACCATTGAATTGAAATATTGTTTGAATGGGTCAATTATATTTAATGGGCCGGGGGAGTGTGGAGTGCGAAGGCGTTAAGATTTTCGGAAGACCTCATGTTTTTTTATTGACTCTCTTTTTTATTGCGCCCTCGGCGAGGTCCCCGAATCTCAGTAAAAGTTTGCGGTACGACTTTCGGGACACCTGTGCCAGGCAATGAGACCTTAATGAATTGGCTCCCCGGAATTATCTGAAGTTATGACCCCCGAAACTTACGACTGTACATCATTAGTTAGAGAAATGCACGCAAAAACAACTGCGAGACGATTTATATTTTTTAATGTTGTCGTTGGCCTTCGTCACAATATCAAGTTGTTGTCATGTTGCGAAAACAAGTTATAAATTATTTTGTAATTGTCCCGAGTTAATTCCTGTCAGCCGACTGTCAGTTACAATTAAAGAAAAATTTTCCGGTGAAAATTTGATTACGTCTGTAATTTATCTCTTTGAAAAGTTTTAAACGGAAACGTCGCAAAAAACCGACGGAATTTTACGATTCCATAATATCAAACTCCCATTGAAGATTTATATATATATTTTTTACGTATAATATTTTAATTATTATTTATTTTAATATTAAATATTAAGGTCATAATATGACCACGCCCTACACTCCATATATATACATACCCACTATGCCCCAGGAAACACATCATTATGCCATAGACAAAACAAAAGCACAGTTCTGCACAATGGGAATCGCGGAAAATGAATACCGGATGGGACGAGCCGCACCATAATCTTGATTTAAACCGGATATGGCCTCGTTGGATATTTATACCCGCAGGTATATGAGAATGAGCAAAAAAATAACATATCTTTATTGAAAATATATATAAAATAAATTTATTTAATAATCTAAATTATTATTATAATTTTTTGCAGCAAAATGTTAAAAATTTCACAATTTATTAAAGCAAATCTGTAGATTAGCTCTTGCGATAATTTGATTCGAAACTGGTGCAAAATTCTGCATTCCCGTCTAGTGTCAATTAAGAGACTCTGGGATCTAATTGCTCAAATTAGTCTGAACGTATTACCAGAGGGCGTTGAGATGAAGTATGGCTGATTGGTTTAAATGATTTACGTATGAAAGATGATGTATGCATGCTGAAAGCTCCACGGATGAATTAATTATTGCACTGAGGTTATGCAATAATTTATGATCCAATTCAATCATACTTGTTCGCATAAAACTGAAGAATTTCACATAAAAATGCGGTGAAAAATTCAGTTTATCGACCGGATGATAAAGCTGGCGTTTCACCGCGCGGAAAATGGGTTTTCCGAACAAAGCTGAAAACCAAAATAAAACGGCGAGAAATGAATTAGCCCCCAAAAAGCGACAATAACACTTTGTACCGCACACATATATTTCTATTTTTTTTTTTTTGGATTTAAAAATGGGAATACCATTGTTTTCTCATTCTTATGCAAAACGCAGATAATGCTTCGTTATCTCGATGTGATTTATCTATGCGAATATGAAAAGGGCACATTACTAGGGGCTGGAAAAAAAATAAAAGCCATTACTTTCTGCATGAAATTGCCAACCGGTATTATGACCGCACAACAAATCATCTAAATGAATACAAATATCCATATATGACCATTGTCTACCGGGATTTTACATTCATTGCATTCCGAGTGGCTGTAAATTGTAATTAGAGGACGAATCTCGTTGAACCGATCCTAATGTTAAAATATGAAGCAATTTTTTTGCACTTAATGTTATGGAATGATTGGTGTATATTAGAAGGTCTATTAGGGTTGGATATGTAAAAAAAAACCAAGCACAATTTTTGCGATGGCGATATTTTTATTTGTTTTAAATACGGTGTCGCCTATTGGTAAACGTTCTATGACTAAAAATATATTTTAAACTAATATGGATTGATATTATATTTATTTATTTATTTTTCATAAAGACAATGAGTGATTGGCATTACAGAATTACCCAGGTCGCGAATTACGCATAAAAACATATATAACAATTAAAGAAAAGAAAAGAATTGTATAATCTCATAAAAAATATCAACTAAACGGCGATATTTTGGCAAGTGATTAAATAAAATAATAGCTCTAGTTATCGGAGAGTTTCTGAGAGCACCTGTCCTCACATTTAGTGGAAGTAAAAGCACACGCGAACGAGCTCGATGGTAGTGAAATAGTGCTTATAAGGGCAACTCGCACAGTACAAGAGGGTTATGTACTGCGCCAACCAATGGCATTAACAGCTGCTTTGACAAGTAAATCGACCTTCTTTTATCAAGTGTTAAATATCCCAGGCAGCTCTGTTACCATGTGATGGGGTATAAACTTGGGTAGAATTCAAACTCCGAATCCACAAGAAATTTCTTCTGTATCTTCTCTACTCTGAGGGAATTCGAGGCGTCATAAGGC
>JAGXCT010032267.1:0-17295 GCA_022495035.1 Philopotamus ludificatus | reverse complement strand
AACCCGTTTTTTACGTTTTTGAAGAATCTAGTCAAAAAAACTTAATTAGCGGGAAAACCTAAATTCGGGGTTAGATTCGGTGTACCAAAAATTCGGGGTTCTGAGGAACATATGTATTTAAAAAATACCGTATTTATCTGAATTAAATCAATGGGACGGTTATATTACGATAAGGTGAGATTTATCGGTGGTTAGGTTCGAATATAAATTTCTTTATGAGCATAGGGTTATAGCATAGGGTTAAAAACGTTTAGACCGGGTTTAATGAACTCTGTGTTGAATGACATTAATTCGGTGCTAAATTTCGTTTTTATTTTTTTGACATCCGATTTTTTAATATCCTTTATATGTGCCGCCTGTTTTTATTAATTTCTCGCTTGACATTTTTTATATATACCCTCAGTCAGCGTCATAAATTATAAAAACAAATGCAGTTATGTGTTTTCAAAAACCGTGGGTATTAAGAGGCATAATGCAATCATAGATGTAAAAAATGGTGCGACTAACAGAAACAAAAATCTTGGATATTCGGCTCTGATCCGTAATGTTAAATGATTTATGCCAGGGATGAGCAACCCTCCAGCCCTCCACACTTTCTGGTGCGGCCCTTCAAAGATTTTATATTTTGACTTTTCATAATTCCTAGTCTTGCGCTGTCTCATTGTACCCTAGGCGTAATAATAATATTTTTCGCCACACAGTAATACCCTCAATAACGCGTGTTCCGATAACGCGAATTTCAAAATGAATCGCGGCAGTCCCTCTGATAACGCGAGCGCATTTTATTCATGCATAGCTCGACCGTAAATTTATGCCGTTTGGCTGGGTGCGCCTGTGTGTTGAACCCTTTAAATATTAAGCCTTCATGTCACAGCTATTTGTATTTGTCTAAAAAAGACTAAAGAATAAATATTACAAATAAGTATAGTCCGCATTTACGAAAAAATAAATAGAAACAATAATATTCGCTTTTGTTGCCAATGCGCGATGTTATTTGTCGCTCGCATCCGACACGATGTGCCGAGTGCGAGTGAAACCATACGACTGACGCGAGAACTCGGCGTTCGATAGTTCCAGGCGTGCCCTCAGTCTGCGACGAGACATCGCCGCTTGTCAATTCCGCGACATTTTAATTAGTTAAAAATTTCAAAATATCAACCAAATTATGAAGCACATCATGAATAAATATTTTTATTCTTAGAATAATTCCTGTAAATCGCTCTTTCCTACAAAAATCTAATATTTTTAAGGTCAATTTAGATGTTTCGTAAATCTATAATATATTGCCGACCGAAATAAAGATCAATGCTCTTTGGTTGACAAGGATTTTTGTAAAAAGCAGCGATTTAGAGGAAACGCTATAGTATTTCTGTATTTCTATTACTGCGTGTTTTATTTCGGTAATTTTTATACTAGGTTTATTTTGTTAACCTAGCCGTGCCCTTGGGGTCTATTTGGGACCCCAAGTTTTTGATTTTTCTAGAATATCTCTTTTAATATAAATCCTACATGTCCCAAACTTTTTGTATTTGTCTAAAAAAGTCTAATGAATAAATATAATTACAAAATTATCCGCAATTGCGAAAAAAAATAAAAATAACAAAAATAACGCATGCACATGTGCGAGCGAGAAAAAATGTCGTGCTGTGCAAGTGGAGAAACCACACGAGTCGAGCCTTTAGAGGACGTCAGTCACTCTGTGGGTATGTCACATTCTGTCATACATAACTACATCGATATTTTGGATTTTTCTATTAATACATATCATCAATAACTATTTTTATTCATAGAATAATCCATTTTTTTTAAATGTCAACTTATTGTCAAAGGATTTATTAATTTTTGACTTGAAATTTTTGGGGTCTATTTTTATACATCCATTTCATATAAAATATACCCCCATCGGCCAGACTTCTCATCCCTGATGTATAACCGATCTGTCACGGCGGCTCGAAACCAACGGCGTCGCCCGAAGGGAGTCTATTTACAATAGAAAATAGACCCCAAGCATATTATAAAACTAGTTATTCATGATATGCTTTATAATTTGCTCGATATTTGTTTTTTACTAATCATTACTGACTGAGGCATGCCGCCGTCTCAGAGTTCTCGCCGCACGTGTCACTAGTACGGTTTCACTTGCACATCGTACTAGACAAACAAGTTTGTGAAATGTAGGATTCAATATCTTAGTGTAAAATCGGACATTTGTAAAACATTATTTATGACGTTATGTAACATGACGCTCAAAAATTTTAGCATTATAAATAAAATTATCTAACGAAAACAAATATTGTGTAACGCCATGTTTGTGCATTATATTAAAATTACAATGTAATCACCTTCTAATGTAATGCAGTGAAATTCCAAAAGTATCTCATGTAATTGCAGTAATCTACGTTAGTGTGAAATTGATTAGATTTAACTGTTATTAAAATAAAATATTGTTTTTAAAGGTTTCACCGATATATTCTCGAATCAATGGCTTCCCTGTATGTCGCGCCCGATGCGCACGCGCATCGCATTAGCATATCGGCGTGCGCAGATCTGATCCGACGCAAAATTTCGGTGCGCACCGTGTCAAACGGACGCATAAACAACTCGAGCGGTGTTATAATGCTAATGTTCATAGTAATCGTACAATTAATTCGCGGCGTCCATTCTTCGCGGTGAGAATATGCAAATATGGATACGTCCATTGAGAAAACGGCGACGGCGGCGAAGGAGGGGGTCGCTTTGTCGATCCTTGCAGATTTTAATTCGCTGGATGTTAGCGCTCGTAAATCATACGGAGTGATTGCACGGTCTCTTGAATGAAACAATGGTCTCCGACAAGTGGCTATGATGAATGTGGTTCCGGTGGCGAAGCAACAAATAGCCCGGCGTCGGCATGTGAACCCTGACCACAGTCGGCTGCCAATTATCTGCGACACCGGCTACCGGATTGCATCACTGGGCTGTTTCTTGTGATTTAGAGCTGCCGATGGTGTTGCCAGAGTTCGCTGTCTCTCGGCGTGGCAGGCGAGCCGGAAAATGGGTTCCAATCAAAAATTAAGATTGCATTAGCTGTCCGGTATTTTGTCCGGAGCTATATGATATCCGCAGCTACATAATGTCTGTTAGTTAGTTAGCGTACCTTTCACAATATTCTCAAACTGAATAGAACAAAAGCAATGAATCAGAAAAGGGAGAAACCTATCGTGAACATTTGTGGAGAAAAAACTAGGACTTAAGTTTACATGTTAATGGGAGACGCACCCTAGACACGATTCATACGCCCATGAACGTCATGCGCGCCGTACTGAAACGTTTAATAATCTTTTTTTTTTATTTTGTCTTAAAATCGGCGTCATCGTTGTTCAGGAACTAAAATTTGAAGAACATGTTAACACATCTGATCTGTAAGGTAAGACGATTTTTCACTAACATTATTAGCGTCAATTCGTTATGTGTTGATTTGATTCAACTCGCAATATCCGGACATTCTTTTGCTCACGCTCTAATTTGAAATCTCGTTTCCATTAACAAGAAAATGATTTTCCAAGTCATTGTAGAAAAATGATATTTGCAGCTAGCTTTTTTTTGATAATTCACTCGCTTTCTAGAACTTTTATATTTTATTATAGCCCATTATTAGTCCATTGCTGCTTAAATACGATTCATTGGTGTTTTGTATTTTGGATTTTGTATGAAATATGCAACCGACAAACCTAAATCCTTTGTTCTTATTAGTCCTTATTTAAAATTAATTATTCTTCGTATTGTTTTTTTTTCTTCTCTGAATTGTATGATTTTAATAAATATATTAGACCTTAAACCTTTTACATTCTGTGAGCCAGAGGTATTGGCCCAGAAGATTTTTTAGCTTGAACCAATAAATAAATTTCTAAAAAAACTATTATGAGAGTAACTCATTGTTTCGACTAAAAGTAAACGTAGAGTGTAAATGGTGTAATTTTGATGCTCAACAACGATAAATCGTTGTTTGTTTTATATAACAGAATACAACGTTACAGTTAAGGGTTAAAGTAAAATTGTTCTAATGATCAAATTAACCGATCCGTCACAGCGCCTTAAAACCAACCGCCTTGTCCGAAGGGGGTCTATTTTTAATGGAAAATAGACCCCAAACATATCATGTCGAGATATTGATGTATTCTTCATTAATATTTTTACATTTTTTTTAAATCACGGGGGCTCGAAAAGAATTGAGTCGTCCGAAGGGGGTATCTAAGATTATACTAAAAATAGTTATTTAGGATATACCGCTGACTGAACTCTCGCAGCACATATTAATCGCACTTTTCACTCGCACTCGGCACATCGTACCGAATGTTAAATTGTTAAAATTTGCATACAACTAATTTATTATGCGATTTAATTTACACGTCCACTATTAGAACATATCTATCGCGTAAAAAAGAAAAGTGAGTATTTTAGAATGTATGTACAATGTGTACAATCAAGTAATTTGCTCACGGATTTTAAATTCGATTTTTAAATAAAACCTTTCATATTACCGATATTTACTTTTTACGTAGAATTATATTTACACGATTTTGAAATAATAGTGTCCAAAAAAATAATGAATACATATTTTTACAAGGATTATTTGTTCTAACACGAATCCCAGAAACAATTATAGTTCATATTTTCAATTTCTCCTGATGTTTGAATAAACGGGATCGCATTGTATACGGTAGGGATGCTTATGTATATGTATACTTTTTTTACACGGTTTTTTGTTTATCCACCGTTCAAACAAAGAGTTGGGTATATCTATCTGCAATATTTGTATAGAGCCACTGTAATGAATGATTTAAATATAAAACCTACCCCAAAATATGGTACTAATTAATATTGTATAATAAATAAAAACCGCGTAAAAAAGATTGCAAAGGTTCTTTAAGGTTTTGGCTCTCTTTTAACTATGTACATATGTTAACAGATTGTATAACACGTCTTAGACATAGAGTGAAGTTTAGGCAATTCGGAGGGTTTATAGTAAATAAACTTTAATGCATAATTTATAATAAAGGCCGGGTCGTGTTTTTGGTATTTCCATATTTTCTTATAATTCCGTCATTTTCCGTGCAAAAACAATCAAGATTATGCAATATTGTATTCAATCCGATTAGGAAATGTAATTATTAAAATTATAAAAACACCAGCTGACTGAAAAACAAATTTGAAAACGTTTCCGTGTTATAACAGACGTCATAAATTAGTTATATAAATTGCACATATTTGCAATACCTATATAAATAGAGTTTCGTCAAATGCATAATTTACGATACATTTTGCATAACAATTTGACGTACGCAACCCATCCACCATAAAACGGTTATCATCGGACGCCTCGCACATTAAAACACCATGTAATTTCGCAATAACAATTGTAAATATGTACATGTGCACTTTTCGGCATTATCTTATATAATTTTTTTCGCGCGCCATTGTTCTCGTACGTGCGCGAAATTTTGGCTGAATCCACAAACAAAGGTTAATTTTTTTACACGACCCATGAAACTGTTCTAGACCAAAATCTGATTAAGTCTTGGGAAATGCCGCTGATATATTCTCACAGCGGTGTTGTTGTCTGCAAACAACCGTCAATGCCAGATTTTAAGGAAAATAATAAATATTCACAAGTTTCACTGTTTTCTTATCGATTTGATTAAACAAAAAAATGTATGAAGAATTATTTATTTATCTTGTATAGCACTGATTGCGGGTATCAGTGGCTCTGTAGAATGGTTCAGGGACTCGGGCACTTAATGAATTACATAAAGCCAGTAATTAGAGCACAATGGGGATCCCGCCAGAAATTGTTAATGAGGGCTTACGATTAATTAAAATATGATTGACAGGCTACTGTTCACTCCCACTTTCCGGGGGGGAGCAGACACTGGCCCAGTGATTTATTATGGTGAACGGTATACACAAGTGATTGGAAACCTTTTTATTAAGCCCCCTAATTCGTCTGCTCATGACAATGTGCACTATATCCTAATTCTGTTCGATAAGGGAGCTGTAAACTTAACCGATCCGTCACTACGGCTCGAAGCCAACGCAGCTGGCCGATGGAATGCCATCGGTACCATTTTATATCAAATTAATGTATGAAAATAGACCCCAAACATTTCAAGTCAAGAATTAATAAATTCTGCGACAATGCCTTAACATTTTAATAAAATGCACCGCTACTGAGGCCCGCTCCCGGCTCGGCACATGTGGCTATCTCCGCTTGCACAACACGATATTTTTTCTCGCTCCCACTTACTGGTGCGGAGCGATAAATAACATCTCACCCGTGCCATTGTAAAACAATATTCTTGTTTTCATTTTTTTTTTGAAATTGCATTATATTATTATTAAATTGAAATGTTTATTCTTATACATCTTTAATACTATTCATATGAAATAAAAAGGTTCTCAATATACTTCATTTTTTTATTATTTGGATGGATTGAGTTACTTACCTCTTCTTCATCGGAGAGTTCTTTCGTCGGAAAAGTTTTCGTGAAAATGCAACAATTTTGGATGTCCTCAAAATTAATTAAAACTTTAAATATATCAGAAGTAAGTTGCGGAAAATAAAAACGTATAAACAGGTATTTAATATGCGAAAATTAAATGGCACTAGAAATTGTACATAAATAGTAGAAAGACGTGAATTCCGGGCACGTAAAAACGGGTATCCACTGTAATTAAAATATAATTATCTTTCTCCTGGGATTTGATAATATTAGCTAATTAATATTGGAGTTATTTATATTTTTTAGCCATTTTTCATTCTAAAATACAATTATTTTTTATCCTACCTTAAGATTAGGTACAGTGAAACCCCGTCACATTCCCAGAATTTACGTTCTTCCGCTATTTGCGTTCAATTTTTACAATACCGGTTTTTTTTGTACCCTGTTTACCCCGAATCTACGTTTCCCCTCTAATTACGTTTTTTAAATCAGTCAAAAACGTAAAAACGGGGTTTCACTGTATATCAATTTTTAGTATTGTTTCTCTGTCAAAAACTTGTAAATATAATTTATATAAACATAATAGTGTTTTTAAGATACGCGCACATTCTTTCGATTCTCTTTTTACGCGATTTTTGTATGTACTATTTTTTTTTTCTTTAATATGCTACATTTTACTACAATACATAAATAATAGAAGATGAAAAAATGATGACTTCTTAAATGTATACGAAGAACTCAAATCATTTTACACAGTTCCACCAAAAAACGTGTAAAAAAGTATTAGAATTCATACAAAAAATGATGATTTGTTCCCCGACTAAATTACACAATGCTCTTGGAAGGTATGACATGTAATAATATAAGGAAATCCTTATAGAAATTACCTCCAACTCTCTTTGTGAAATCTAGACAAAATAATGAAAATCCTCAATTTACCATTTTGTTTACTTTTTTACCCATTGTGACATAAAGTTATATCCTTTTGTAAGTACCATTTAAATATTTCGTAAAAAACTATACCTTTTTGTTTACCGTATTATTTTTAAGCCCGCGTAAAAAAGAGTCGAACGTATATGAAGATTTTTATACTAAAATAAACCTATTTTAGCATTTTTACATATCTTTGATTTGTATTATGTGAAATTATCAAATTTATAAGGTATATTTTCTACGTGATTTTCAATAAAACAATTAATCTACGCGTAAAAAGCGGATTAGGTAAGGTAAATTCATTCAAAAACGTTCTTAACCTGGGGTAATATTATTAATAATTAATTATCATGCTCTGAAGTATTTTTTTTATACAATACGTGTTTGAAGTTATTTGGTTGACGGCCACTGCTATATATGAAATTAAATATATACTCAAAAACTGCGTATTTTTTCGACAAATAAAGATAAATTGCAATATAGTAATTATTAAAATAATTCGTAGTTATCATGTTTGCATATCATTTTTGAAAAAAAAAATCGTATAAGTGTGAGAGCGGCCTTCATTATTAATAAGATCCCAGCCAACCCGCTAATGACCGCTGCCTGCCTATTTCACCCCGTCGTTTATTTTATTTATTACAATGACTTGCAGATACAACGACTGTGTTATTAGACACGGTGTAAATTGAATATGTGGAAAAAAAATCATGTCGGGTTTATTGTAACTAGGTTACCCGTTTATTAAGTGTAATTTTAGAGTTTCTCAATCGTTTTTCGGGATATTTAAAATCCCGACATACGCCATATGCCGCGAATTTATTTTTATATATTTAAAAATAATAATAAAAAAAAATATGATCGGTAACGCCGGGGTTAACGATAGAAAAAGAGGTAAACGTTTCTCACCTTCTGTCTGAAAAGCGACGCTTTCAGATTCACACAATGAATTCGCGAGTCCAATTATAATCAATCGGGGTCATTTTTTGAATTTTGCATTTATTACGGCGATATCTTTGTTGAAAGGATTGATTGTTCTCGTTTTATAGTCAATTACACACGGCTTCTGTTTATAATTAAGTTGCAAAAAAATATTTGCAAACGAATTAGGCGGCGAGAGAATGGGCGTATTATTTTTTTTTAATTGATATTATTTTTACCCAGCGGAACAATAAAGTCATTTATATCTATCTGGATCAAGTCCTATGTATAATTTAATCTTTTTTCATTTCAATGTTCAGGAAATGGACTTTTAGGGAATATTTTCAATTATATCGCGCGTTCGAATCGGTTCACACACGGCAATGGAATCTCACACAATCCGCGGGGAATTGTCTCGTTTTGTATTTATTATTGTCTCGTTACATTTGCAACAAAAGATTAGAAATAACGACCGTTTTTGAACCTAAAAATCTTTGAACTTTGAACAAACGATTCACACAGCCGCGAGATAACTGGATTCCGTGAAAATCATAATCATTAGCTCGCACTCCTTGGATAAGTTGACCATACGTCCCTTTTTGATCGAGACTGTCCTGTCTTTAGCCAGTCTGTCACGTTGTTCCCAAGCACAGTTTTGGGACGCTGAAATGTCCCGTTTTCAGAAAGCGACTAAACGACGACAATAATTTTAAAAAATGAAGGAATAATTTAACTTAAAGCTAATTTGACCTTGAAACAAAGTACTCTACAGTGGTGTTGACGAAGAATATATGAAAACTACAGCTCTTGAGCTATATAAAGTAAACAAAGAATACAGTTAGCCCCCCACTAACATTAAAATCGGGACCGTGTAAGTTGGGATAGTGTTATTGGGGGTAAAGCCTGGCACGTGTCGAATACACAGACGCTAGCCGATAGACCGCGTGAATGCGACCGTTCAAGTTGGGGGTTGGCGGCGAAATTTCAACTCAGCGTGTAATTCGGGATAGTGTAATTGGGGGGTCCACTGTATTTGGAGCTGTGAAGCGAATTTAACCAAACTAACTAAATTAAATAAAACTAAAAGAGTAGTGAATGAATTGATTGTTAAAGGATTTATTATTTCTATTGATTAGGTTGATTCCAATTTATTATCATAGTTTTATTTTGCTTTAAAAATTTTACAAAATTATATTAAGCTAATATGTAATCATCACTGTTAAATATATCCTTCTCCCATCTTATTGGGAACTTATCGATCCCCTTCGCATAAAATTTGGTGGGTCTGGAAGAAAGTATCGAGGGCCTGATTGGCTTGCTCAGCTTTTCCATTAAATAAATTCTGGAAGGATCAGAAAAGGTGGTATTCCGTAGGAGCAAGATCTGGAGAGTAGGATGGATGTGGCAAAAGAGACCAGTTCAGCTCCAGATTTTTTTCCTGAGTCACTTTTGCCGTGTATGGTCTGGCCTTACCGATTAACGAGTGCAGGACGCTTTTTCAGTAGTTTTTCATGAACTTTTTGCAGCTGTTGAATGTATGTTTTGGCAGTAATCGTTTTGTAGCGCTTCATCAACCCATGGTGGATTATTCTTCGACGATCCCATCATACACACAATAAAGTTTTCTTGCCTTAGCTTTAGGGTCCGGTATGGATGGTTGATCCCTATCCAACCATTGCCTTTTGCGGACAATATTTTTATATGATCATGCCCTTGGTTCATCTTTCAAAGACTCATCTCCTGAAAGAAATTTCACAAAACAATTTCTAACTGTCCCACAGCATATCTTTTCGGCTGTCGCTCTAGCACTTGTTCCTTGTTTCAATTCCCAAAGTATCTCAAAGGTTGGGAATAACACCATTGTAACATTCACCACACTAAATTGTCGAATGACTGACAGGCCATTTATCTATATATGTAGTGAAAAGAAAAATTCCCTTGTCGGGTGACTCACTGCGAGTAAATTCAAACAATAAAGACTGTCTATCTGAATCGGAAGTTATTAATGACTCAAACTTATACATTACCCCAGAAAGAGTGACAGAATGGAACACTGGGAATGTTTCAAACTAAAATCGTTGGGTGGAACTGTTCAAACAATTTCAGACCAATAGTTTGAAACATACCAACTTTCAAATAATTGTTGAATATATTTTATGTCTACCCAGCATCCATAGAAACGGTATTTTCCCCTGGACGAGCCAAAAAGCACGATTGAAAGTTAATGTAATCAAAGCTATGCTACTTACCAAAGCAAATTTTTATTCTTTTTTTAAATCAACGCCAAATATAGTGAAGCAAATTTGTTCTTTAGAAAAAACTGTTGATTTTCACGGTCAAGATCTATGCGTTTTCTTGAATGCACATACTAATACTTAGAGATACGCAATTATCTGAATTTTATGAGTCAGATATAATTGCATTCAAATTTCAATGTAAATATGTCAGTGAACTCTGTAATAATTTTATTCATTTTATTGACAAATTACAAGAATGATGGTATCCCTTTTCCCATTTATTGTGGGATGAAGTTATGGGGATAAAAAAATCTCTTAATTACAATATAATCGACATTTTGCCTATCGAAACTCAGTTATTTTTTGAAACCGATGAAGAGAAAGGATCTAATAAATTAATTACTAATTAAGGAGATATCCGGTAAGAGGTAAACAAAATTTAAATCTCATTTATGTACAAATTAGGCAAATTTATTTTACAAACATTAAACAAACTCTTTAACCCTGTAAGGAAATACTTTATTGTAAATTATGTATATATTTCGAGGTGAAAATAAATGTCACGTTATCCTTGGACCACGTGACACGCATTTGCCACGGATATTGCACATGTTTGTTGCCCCAAAAACCATTAGCTCTCACCTATGGCAAAATTTTTAATTTGTTTAGACGTGGTGAATCTGACTGTCGTCGCCTCATGCTGTTTTGCTTTTACCAGCACGTGTCAACGGTTTAAATTTAACATTTTTTCAACAAAAAAATGGTTTTCTTTTACATTAAAAATGTTTCTGTTCGATAAAATTCTTGTACGCATGCGCTTATCGACATTCTTGACCGATCCAAATCTTGTTTCTAGCATTATGCAGTTTTCCGAGAAATTCAACCCGTCGCCTGAATTATTGAACAGATCGCTTTTTAAATTAATACCCGACAGTCATGAAACACTCATTATGAGACACATTAAAACATTTTCATGGCGCCACGAATATGGGAGGTATGGACGGTTTTAATGAATTTAAGACCACGTGTATATAAATCGATGTACGTGGTTACTTTGCCAAAAAATATATAAACGATCAAATATTACTATAGCATTATTTTATTTTATTTAACTTAATTTATTTTATATGCTATCAATATATTTTGTACGGATTCCTTTTATTATTATTTACGACTTTTGACGAGATTTCTTTTCGTTGTAAGTCGAATTTCATACAAAAAAATATTAGAAATATCTGGTTCTAATTTTAACTTTATATAACTAAATAATCCATCGGTTACTTCTGGGATTTTTAAGCGATTACAGTCGCGATTGGAGTTTTTTTGTAAATTTGTTGGTAGTTCTTAGAGTTTATCTAGTTCTTTGAGTTCCTTAATTTTTTCTGTAACTCCTCAATCTTAATTAAAGAGATTGGTTTATGAGTTCTTCAACATTATGAGTTTAATCAAATTTTTTATTGCATCTCCATGGTTAATTTCCGAGCAAATTTTATTTTACGTCCTTATCTCTATTTATCCCATCAATCGCATCGTCCGAAGGGGTCTCTCAGGGACCCCAACCATTTCATGACAAAATATTGATGAATTCTTCTTCATTTCTTGACATTTCAAATACAATAAAATAGTTATTCATGACATGCTTCATAATTTGATCGATATTTGGATTGTTTCACTAATCGATATGACACGCAAATGACAATGCTCTCGGCGATGTCTCACCATAAAAGACAATGATTATTTATTATATTTATATTTTTTTAGATAAATACGAAAGGTTTGTGATATGTAGAATTTATATTATATGAGTTATTCGAGAAAAATCAAAAACTCTAGGTCCCCAATAGACCCCATCGGCTAAATTAATTATAGTTATAGATTGTAGTCAAAGATAAAGCAATCGGCTGCATCATAAGTGGAGGTAGTCGTAAGTCTGACTGAATACCGAAATCAGTTATTATACGGTTTTTAATATAACATGATCGAAAAAATAAGGGTTGAACGTTTTGGAAAGGCTTTAACTTGTCAATAAATTAAGAAAACATTTTCTAATTAACGGAAAGGGCATCATATCATTAAAAAATACGAACATATTGATATGAATTAAAACTAAATACACAAAAGAAAAATCTTAATTATTATACGATTCAAATTGCTAAACCTTAGAAGTTCTACAATCGTGACTTAGCGATAATAAAACGTATTTATTAAAAACAAAATGTTTTTACCTTCATTTTTTACGCGAAATTCTCTTGAATGTATCCACCGTGTAAAAACAAAATGTATTATATAATTGTTTTTATTTATTAAATATTGATTAATGTAATCTCCCTGTAATTTGTGATTCTTTATTAATTATTTATGTGATTGGTGTTGAAGACCAAATGAAAATTTTCGTCAAACACGTTTATTTTTTGTAATAATATTATAGAAACATAGAAATTAATAAAATTGGGCAGATTTTCCATAAAAAAGCGTATTTGAAATAAAATTTAATTTTTATTAAATATTTAAAGGCTAATATTATGAATTTTATTTTTATTGGGTTGTTCTGAAAGTCATTTCGTTTTTTGCCAACAGAAGACTTTATAATAATATTGTATGGAACCTGGCTTTGCTTAATTCATAATTTAAACTTTAAATTACGGTATATTTAGATAAAATAAATATTTTATATCGATAATCGAATACTATTGGGTTTTTCGGAGAGTCATTTCGTTTTTTCTCAATAGAGTAGTACTTAATTGAATTTTTTCACAGCAACTTCACACTTAAGCCGCATAAACATTATATATTTTGACAGCTGATATAGCAAGGCTTGCTATAGCAATGCTTGTGAAAAAGTTTGACTGATTCTACGTAGTAGTTTTTGGTTGGTATCTTTTCAAATATGGAAAGTGAAAAGCAACATTTTCGGAATATTATACTTTTTTACTATCGAAAAGGTAAAAATGCTGTTTGTAAATAATATCCGATTTGTATGAAAAAGATGACAGAAAGCCAGTGGCAAAACTAGTTTGTAAAATTTCGATCCGGAAATTTTGATGTTGAAGATTTTGACCACTTTCTGGAAGCCCAGTTAAGGCTAATGAAGACACAATTAAGGTTTTAATTGATGCAAACTGGCAAATAACAACTCGTGAGATCGCTGAGAGATTAAATTGATCGAATTCGACCTTCAATGATCATTTGAAACCCCTAGGTTTAATTTCAAAGCTCGACATATGGGTTCTTTATGTTCTTACGGAAATAAATTTGTGCCGTCGCGTTGACGTCTGTGATTTGCTTCTTCAAACTTTAAGAAAATGATTCTTTTTGAAGCGCATCATCACTGGGGACCAGAAATGGGTTTTCTACATCAATGTTAAACGCAAGAGATTATGGAGTAAAAAAGATGAATCGGCTCAAAGCTCTTCGAAAGCCCATATTCATCAATAAAAGGTGACGCTGTTTGGTGGGATTTTAAAGGAATCATTTTTTTTTAGCTTCTATTGCACAACACAACGATCAATTCTGAAGTGTACTGTTACAGTTTTTTCACGTCAAATACACCTTTTTTCAAATCAAATGCATCCTTTTTCAAATCAAATGCATCCTTTTACAAATCAAATGCACCTTATTAAAAATTTAATAAAACATTTAAATACATTTTCCCACTAATTACGTTTTTTTTTCAGTTCCTTCAAATATGTAAAAAAACGCGTTCTACTGTATTTATGGAGTACACCGAATTTACGTTTTCCCATAAATATAAATTACGTTTTTTTTACCAGTTCCCTCAAAAACGTAAAAAACGAGTTCCAATATATTTAGTACCCCGAAATTAAGTTTTCCCGCTAATTACGTTTTTTTGTCAGTTCCATTAAAAACGTAGAGTCCAAAGTATTAGTACCGCGATTCCAATCCTGAATTTACGTTTTCCCACTTATTACGTTTTATTAACAGTATAAAGTTGAAAAATCACTTTCTGGATGTTCGGCAAATCGTACCGGATGCGAGTGAGAAAAACATCGCTGAAAAACAGGAAAAAAACGTAATTAGCGGGAAAACGTAAACTCGGGGTACTAAATACTATGGAACCCGTTTTTTTTTGAAGAAACTGGTAAAAAAAACGTAATTTGTGGGAAAACGTAAATTCAGAGTACTCCATAAATACAGTGGAATGCGTTTTTTTTACATATTTGAAGGAACTGAAAAAAAACGTTTTATTAGTCGGAAAATGTATTTAATTTTTAAAAAGGTGCATTTGATTCATTAAAAGATGCATTTGATTTGAAAAAGGATGCATTTGATTTGAAAAAAGGTACATTTGACGTGAAAAAACTGTATCAGCTGGACAAATTGAATGATTCACTTAAACAGAATAGGTTAGAATTGATCAATAGAAAAGGTCTAATGTTCCACCAAGATAATGCGAGACCTCATACAAGTTTGTTAACTCACCTAAAGCTTTTACAGCTTGGATGGGATATACTGCAACAGTCACCATATTCTACAGATCTGGCACCTTCTGTTTATTATTTGTTTCGGTCTCTACAATTTTTTTTAGTCGGTAAAACTTTTTCTTCAAATGAGGGGGTCAAAAATCACCTGGATCAGTTTTTTGCCAGAAAGATGGCAAAAGGTATTGGACCAGAATGGACAGTATATAATTCAATAAAAATATTTATTCACTATATTTATCTAAAGAAGTTTCAATCGCGAAATAACTTTATTTTAAGTTATAAAATATATTATATGTCAAAATAAATTAAAGCGTAAAATATAGCGATTTAATTTAACCGTCGATTAAAACTACACGTATAATTACAATTATTAAACAACACGCATGCACCTGCCGCTGCACGTAAGATGCATCGACCAAAACTGGCGATATATTTTTTTTCATTAATTAACCCTCGGGGAGTCATCATACTCAATTTCAGCAATATCGACATGTACGGCCACGACTAATTAAGATATTTTATGGCTCAATTTTCGGCATCGATCGACCGCAATGCTTAACAGCTAGCTTCTGAGCGCTCTTATTTAATTAACGAGTCGTTAACTGAGCACACAAACGGTCAGAGTTAATCTGGGCATATTCATTTTTATATCTTCTACAAACAATTAATATGCAGGGGGACCGATCGTGTGGGAAACCGAGTTCACGGGTGCCTGACTCCAGATTCTGAATTTTGAACGGAGGTCTCTCGCTCTGACCCTAGCATCCACACCGCGTTAGACTCACTAATTAGTTATGAAATTTATAATGAGCTAGAAGCCGCGGGAACCCGCTGCCCTGGCTACATGTGTAACGTGGTCGCACACCATTTTTATCCTTAACAGAGACAAATTGGTCGCAATTAATTTCGCAAGGCTTGTGCAAACGCCGTAACAATGCGGCCATTTTATGACTTTTGCATGTTTTTGGCACTCGGACGCAGTGGAAAATCGGGAAATCGGCGCTGAATCTCTGATATTAATTTTAATAATGGTCAACATTAATACACTCTTATCATAATACGATGATATAACTTAGATCGAATCGTGAATGTGCAGGCGTCTAAAAACTACGGGACTTTACACGGTTCAAAAAAACTGACTTGATAATCATTTACACGGCGAGATGTTAATTTATTCAAAATATTGGCGAAAATATCTATTCACGGAAAATTTTCAGCGATAAGTGATTTTTCACGAGTTTTGTATTAGTGGTGAAACATTAATCGATCCGTCACGCCGGCTCGAAACCAACGCCTCTGGCGAATGGGGTCTATTTTGTATGAAAATAGACCCCCAGCATTTTAAGTCAATGATAGTCGGCACGGCTAGGTTAAATGCATAGTGTGCATAATTATTGCTTTTAATATAAAAATGAAATGTTGCCGTCAATTTTTATAATCCCGTTTTATTTTAGTACCCCGTTTCTAACCCTGAATCTACGTTTTCCTTCTAATTACGTTTTTTCAGTCCCAAAAAAACGTAAACATTTGGTTTCACTGTATATACGTATAATCTTTCATTCTATTAAGTATGTAATATTTGATCAAAGCATTAAATTGATTTAATCAATGTAATAGGGGGACCCGAAAAATTGCGTATTTTGTATAACCTTATCGAGTGCAGTTTGTGTCCATACACGGTTAAAAAACCATGTCTGAAAGATTTTTTGCTTATAAATTATTGTTTAGCTTTATTTATGAGCAATAAAATTTCAATTATTGTTGAGGGTAAAATGTTGAAACCAAAAATTGATGAAGGATTCGTCAGTTGCTATTAGGCTATTATTTTTCGACCAGGGCTATGATGCCATTGCAAAGCCATTAAAACTATTAACCTAGCCGTGCTGATGGGGTCTATTTGGGACACCAAGTTTAAAATATATAAATTCTATGTGTCCAAACTTTTTGTTTTTGTCTAAAAAAGCTCGCAATTGCAAAAAAAAATAAAAAGAACAATATTGTTTTACAATGGCACGGGTGCGATGTTTATTGTTGCTCCGTACCGGATGTGAGCGAGAACAAATATCGAGCTGTGCAAGGGTAGAAACGTTACCTCCACGTCACATTAATTAGTAGAAAAATTCAAAATTACATAGATATTTTGGATTTTTCTACTAATATATATGACGCGTAAGTAACGTGCGAATTCGACGATGTTGCGCCGCGACTGAGGCACGGTCGCGGCTCGTCAGACGTGGTTTCACCACTTGCACAGCACGATATTTTTTCTCGCTCGCACTTGCA
>JAGXCT010032266.1:0-11917 GCA_022495035.1 Philopotamus ludificatus | reverse complement strand
AACAAAAATCAATACACAACACAATATATTTTATTGTTATAAAATAATAGGTGATCAAAAATGAAATTTTTAGAATAAATAATAATGTTCAATTTCCGTAAGAAGTGGTAGTCAAAGTATATTAGATAATGGAGAACCTCTTATTCCAATTCCTGTAGTTTTGCCCTTGTCATTGTCCGTTATGCGGTCTAGTGTTGTCGTGCAATAGAATAAGAGTTGATCAGTTGACCAATCAACGCTTTGTATCTGCAAGTTTTTGGTTGATTTGGTCCAGCTGCTTGCAGTATATTTTTACTGTAACCAATGAGCCAGGTTTCATGAAATCATAAAAGATCACACCTGCACTAGAACACATAACACGGATCATCGGCTTCTTTAAATGTCTTGTCTTAATCCACCCACTGCGCTGAACATTTACAGTTATCGTATTGGATTAATTTTTCATCACACGTTACATTTTTATTAAAAAAATAATCGTTTCTGTGACAAGAAAGCACCATATTTGCTTTTAATCCACTTAATGTGGTATTCATATATCTAACTTTTTCACTTTATTGATTTCAGGTAGGTGAGTTAATATTGTTTGCTTGCAAAACCAAACATCGATAATATTCTTTGCACCATAAGATGAATCTGATTCGATGGTAAATTTTAGTTCGTTATTATCTACCCTTGGTTCTGGCCTTCCGCGTCACTCTTTCATTAGAACAAAGTTACCAGAACGATTCTCCATTTTTAAACAAAATTTATAAAAAAATAATGTAACGTCGTAGAAAAGTTGGAAGATCTATGACATGTGTAGATCAATTCGTTGGTGAGCTAATCAGATTAGAGGATGGGTGACATCATATCACTTTTATGTACGAATTTATTTATTTGACTACAATGGATAGACGGCATAACAGAAAATCCAAAGCGCCTTTCAACCATATACAGATTCGATAAAGATTCTAAACATTGTAGTGTCATAAAGAATTCCCAGTATTCATAGATTAACCTATCCGGATACAATCTTAGATCAGTTGCGGTTAACTTACATTATCAAACTGATATATTTTACCCCAAAGCCATGACACTGGTTATTTTAAATATTATTTCAGTTGATTTCAAATTTATATTATTTGTTTATAATTAATTATTTATTCAACAAAGGATAGTCGTAGTATTAAATTAACTAATTCTAACGCGCCAACAACCTACATAAATATAATATTTAAATTTATAAACGTGCGGAGGTAATGGGTCCCTTCCACTTACATACCCCCTGGGCAGTATTATAAAGTATTCCCTGAATTTATAGTTTTCGTCGGATTCCGAGTACTAACTTAGCTCAGTCGCGGTTAACCAAATTATTTATAAGTCATGACATTGTTTCAATGGTTTATGAAAAATATTAATTCGAATATGATTCTAGAAAGAACTGGCCTCTCAAAGGGTTTGCTATAATAGGCATCAAATTCGGTTCTGCTTCATATAACAGGAACAGGGCCTCATGGATTAAAATATATTTAGTAAAGTGATCTAATTGACACGTGTCATGGATAAATATAGGGAAAAGCGTTGCTTTTGTCACTGCCTTCAGAGTTTATATTATATGTAAATTCCCAAGAGTTTTAAAATTAATTTTTAGACTGGTCCAAGACAGGAAGAAATCATTTATATTGTTAATCATGTACTCTTCGATGTTGTAATTGTCTAAGAAGTAAATCGAATCGAAAAAAATAATTAATATAACAACATCGTGAAATAACAAGCTGTCAAAGTTGACCATATGTCTCACTGAAAAATTTCATTCTTTATTACCTATTAATTATTTTTCAACTCTGAAACTTTGTTTTCCATTATAAAACAATCATCTAGATTTCGGCCAGGACGCTCAACAGTCACGGACCTTCTTGGCTTTTCAAAAGTTGTGTCTAAGTCACTGGATAAGGGGGTCCAAGTCGACGTTATCTATAACTAGTTTGAAAAAGCGTTTGATAAAGTCGATCATGCTAGACTCATTTTTAAACTATCTACTACTTCAGTGGAAGATGCCCTTTCGTTGCAGCTGGACATTGATTCTTTGCGCGATTTGGTCAATACTAAATCGTCTTCCATTAAGTATTGGAAAATGTCAAACAATGACATATTCTTGGTCAAAGGTGCCCATCATCTTTAATTACAGACTTGGGAACGTAACTCTACCTAAGCAATCGTCTGTTAAAGATCTGGGTATTTTGTTTGATTCTAAGTTAAAATTTAGTTTACATGTATCGGACGTGTGTAGGAGATCATCAATAATGTTGGGCTTCGTCTTGAGAAATTCTCATCACATACGTAGCACCTTAGTCATACGAGTGCTATACGATGCATCGGTTCAGAGCTTGCTTGAATCAGGTTCCATTATATGGGCGCTTTATGACTCCTCGAATTCCCACAGATTAGAGAAGATACAGAAGAAATTTATTAGGTATCTCTACATGAGGGAGTTTGGATTCTACCCAAGTTTATACCCCAGCGCATGGGTGCAGGGGAGATTTTTTATATGAGTTTTTATAATTCTTTTCTTTACTTTATTGTTATATAAGTTTTTTTTCCAAAATATTATATGTTTTTATGCGTGATTGGCAACCTGGGTTATTCTGTAATGCCAATCACGCATTTTCTTTAAAATAAATAAATAAATTAATCTTCAACGTAGATATCATCATCAACTTTCAGCTTACTTCTCCTCTTTTCTTTTCTACCTATTAAAACATAAAAGCTACTAATGGCTTATTTGCTTTTGTGTCTGGTTTATCAACGTTATCTGTTAAGATAGCTTTCTTTAATTTTTCTTCTACTTTTACTTATACATATTTATCATATTGTTTTATATGTTTTTCTCCCAAAATCTGTTAACCAGCAACTCACTGTCAAGCGACAATGCGAACATTAAGCCGGCGCTGTGACCGTACTGAGGGTGACAGCGAAAAAATATAATTGAATTAAATATTTTTAATATATCAATATGTATAAGCCATGAGAAACACAGACAAAATTATTATACGAAGAGTAAATGGGCAGACTCCAATACATTCGCACAGTTTTGGCTTGATGATTATTGTCGTTTTTTAATAACTTAATCTGAAAATATTAGATTAGATTTGTAAAATCACTACAAAAAATAATCACCTAGATTTCTAATTATTTTTTAACAACAATATAATCCATGATTCTTTGAGATAATCCTAAAATGTTGTATGAAATATGTATTTTAAAGCTTTATGACTAACATAACTGTGCATAATTTTAATTACATCGATTATAAACTAGGCTATAAAACGCACCTCTTCAATGATAATTTAATGTTATTTACGAGATGGGATCGTCAACCCCATGTCGACACTAATTAACTGCAGTAATCGCATAATAACCGGCTTTATCTATGCACATAAGCATATGCTGGCACAGTGACGCGTAATGCCAGGCCCTCGTCATAGCCTGAGACTTATGCAATCTTTAATTAAAAAGTTCCGCACTTCAGCCAGCACCAAGGTTTGACCGGTATTGATTTAAATTTGATTACGAGGTTCACAAAGTTCCATAATGTTTTACGAATGGAGGTCCCGTGGCTCGATGGCCACGTTACAATTTATTATTGCATGTGTCACGTGTCGAGTCGCTTGTTTCGGCTCATGTTGCATCCTCCGCCGCAAAACTTTTTGATTTGCGTCAGTACACTTTTGGCACAAACAAAACTTATTCCATGTTTTGCGTCATTAAGGTAAGTCGACCTCTGCCGGCGGCTATAATTGCAGTAAATCCGCAAACCGAATTCGCTTTGAACTTTTCGGTCTGCCCGAGAAATATTCGTAATTAAACGTAACACTGAAATAATTAATTGCGAAGTATTTCGCTGCAAAAAAATATTAGATAACTGTGACGTCGTTTTGCGAAAAATGTACGCCATATGTATGTAGGTTGTCTATTTCTATTCGATTGTAGATTATTCATAGTGTTATTTACTTGTTTTCAGCGCCGAAGCCTACGATGGAAAAAATTCGCCCACTCGACACACTGATAATGTTATTTTTAGCGCAATTTTCCGCATTAATCTGAAACTTGGCGGGGTCTCGTCCTGAAATAAGAGTGACGGTACAGAATTCCGATACAGGGGCGTGTACGGCGTTTTCGAACACGTTGCGAAATTGATAATCGAGAGGCAGGTCGTCCCTCCTTCCGGCGAAATTTTGCGGGTTTAACCCACGTGTGACCTTTATCTGACACTTGCGACCTGAATTATTTAACTATAAGGGATAATTTTATGCGAATACATTGCTGACATTTTGTGTGCCTACACATTTCGGCATAAAACAATTTTTAAATGTCGCATTTTAATTTTGAAATATAAAAAACACAACATATTTTTTAACCTTTAATCCCGGACTCTATTAAAAATATACATAATGTAATTTTTAGGACGGTTTTATAAATAAATTAAATATATTTGTTCGTATCGCAATGCAGGGTTATGAATTTTCAATGTCACTTCATTTAACCCGAAGAGCTTAAGTTTCGGAGGGACCAGTTTAATATCTCCCGATAGTCCTTTTGGCAATGGCACAGGGGTAAAATAATCAAATACCCTTTTGTTTCATTGCGAATAAATATTTACTTATGCCCAAAGCTAAATAAATGCCGAAATAAATAGCACATCTCATTGTTTTATTCAATAAAATAATTTATTAATACCTGATGCCATTGTGTATGCTTCTGAAAACGATCATATGCATAGTTGTGATCATTTGAAAATATTTAATTATGATAAAGCGTAATGATTCTTATTAAATAAATTATTCACACCACATATCTGACGACACCGCAGGCACGATATGGCATCCTCGCTTAGTTGCCGGCGTTTGTTAGGTGCCCTGAAATATAGAACAGGAGGATTATGGAAACCTTGAGCTTGAACTAAATTCATTATGTATCAAAATCCTTTGAATGATGACAAAATTTAACAGATGCCATCATAATACAGAGAATTAAAAAATGCATCGCTTTTAAATCTGCTTTTATAGCAAAAATATTTATTATATATTATTTTTATAATCCTTTGCCGATAAAATTGAGATCGAAAAAAATAAACAAATTAATATTATATATTAAACTCAACGTTTTAATATAAAAATTAATACAAAATCAATTTTAATAAGTATACCAGGTTTAATAAAAAAATATGCGGAGTTTTTAAATTTAATTATAATTTGAAGCAGCGGTCTTCAGTAAATACTGAATTGCAGAAGGCAACGTGAAGCCACTGGTCATCTTTAATGGTAATCATGTACATGCTCACGTTCCTCAGACTTGAGAAAAAGTGGATGAATATATTAATTATGTATTCAATCACCCACAAATCAAAAATATATATTTACTCTTCATATGAGTATTTTATAAAAGCTTTTACATTATCCAGAGCCTGGATTAATAACGTATTATATCAGAAGTACAATCCCTGGACAAATTTATTGGCCCCCAACTGTTTTCTTTTTAACTACTATTACAACTTTGCCCTCACACTCTCTATCAAATCTCATTCTTATCCCAATGTATTATTTTTTTATTGCTCGAAATCTTTCTGTTAATGATTCGGAATACTTTTTCTAAAATACAATCAGAAAATCCTGCGATTAATAAAGAAATGGTATTAATGATCTATATCGATTATAGCTAAGATTTATTTAAAATCTTTGAGATCCACTCCAGATCTGGCCACAATGTCTATGTCAATCTTGCTGTATCTCAAAAAAAGACGATAAATATTGATAAAACGTTAATTTTTTTTTATACTAAATGATTGATAAATGTTGTAATAAGATTTAAATTACGGTTCTATTTCTTTTAATTTAATATTTTGTATTATTATAATTGATTTTTTGACTCCTCTGTTAAGTTTAATATTTCGAGATACAAAAATTGATATATTTAATCATATTCCCGTAAAAATGCAATTTTTGTTTGATTATTGTTACAACTGACATTGGATTGATAATACAATGAAAATGCACAGGTAGATTTCCAATAGCATTCATAAATAATGAATAAATCCCACATTTTCACATTCGTTTTTCATCTGTCTGACAATAATTATTACAGATATTTATATATTTTTTTAAAAATAAGATTTTTAAATAAATGTCATCTTAACACCCAGAGACCCGGTCCCGCGTTAGCGCGGAAATTTTCGTATGCGGTAAACACCCGCTCCCGCACTAACGCGGGTTCACACCGAAACGTGTTATATAATGCGCTACAAAAGGCTTTCTTTTAAAATTATATGACTCGACACAGTTCCATTCATTGCTCTGCATGCCCTTTGTAAAATATATGACATATGTATTTATTTATGGTTAAAAACTGTCCTTGAAATAATAGATTATTTGGATCGAAAACTTTTCAGTACTTATACGAATTTAGATTTTGGTTTATCCATTCAACAAAATAACATTTGGAATATTTATGTGGTACAACCCGTCACATCCTTTATTACAAAGCTAAAATTATCTACATAATACATAAAGATATCTATTTGTTTTTTATCGTTTAAAATACAATAAATCATCATTTTTACAGCTCAAAAGTTTTATTTCTTATCTAAATATTCTAATAATCTAATATAAATATACTATACATATAATACTTCTTATTTGACCAAATTATCTCCAATAGGAAAAAAGGTTATTAAGCATTTTTTTCAGAGCTACTCAAAAGATGCTGTTTTAGGTGTAAGTTTCGCCTGAAAACAGTGGGTGCTTGAGTGTTAATATAAGTAATTAATAATTAATCAAGGATATGTTCAAATATAGGTACATATAAAATTGTAATAATTCCATAAAATATTTTTTCGAAGTTGAATTTTAAAAACATATTCTTATGTCGATTGACCCTTCTTCAATTTTGGTATTTTATTACTTAAATTTTTATTGACAAACTATGCCGTATTTAAATGCTATTGAGAACATATGTATAATTAATTAAATACTTTAAGAATGATTAAATATTTTTGGATAAATTTCTATCCTAATTAATTATTAAAATGATCTTGATCATTACCCATTTTGGATAAAATTGATTGGAAGAGAATCTAAAATTAACAACAATCTGAAAACTTTAGATGTTCGAGAATTAAAATATTATTTAATAAATTATTAATATAATATTAAACGGTAAAAACTTTTATAGATAGCTTAAAATTCACAAATTACATTAGCATGATAAAATTTTGGGATTATCTCGAAAGGAACATTCATAGTTTGACGACTTTTCGCACACATAAGCGGTCCCTAGTTACTAATCAAGATAATTAAAATCTTAGACCAGACGAATGAGTTTGAGCATTTTAATTCAAAGAGAAACTACTTCTCAAAGTAATTACTGCGAATTAACCGAGAAACTTGCGGCTGTTGATATAAAACATCAAACTTTATATACGAACGAATTATTTATTATACATCTAATATTATTCATATCGAGCGTTGTACCATTTTCATAATGGCGTAATGAAAAAAAAGGGTTAAATTTAATCAACGATTTTACACGGTTCTGTTTCATTACTATCGATTTCTCGTAAAATTATATTTCGGGATAAAATATGGACACCATGAGAATTGAGAGCGGAATTAATTCAATGTTCATAATACTGGGATTAGTCGGCAGACGTTTGAAATTAACGTGGCAGAAGATTGAATCGGATAATTTTGCATAACTACATAAACATGAAGAGTATATATAGAATATTTCTTTAGGATATATTAATAATAATGTATGCATAGGAATATATAAATCATGTTTAAAAATATTATTTTGAATATATATAGGACGCGTCGTTCGCTGTGAGATTATTTGCTCGTGAATTTTCTCCGTTTTGTATGTATGTTAATCATTTAACAGGGATTTCGCCGGTTATTTTATTCTTTTAAATATATATTGTATCATTATATATATTCATTGAAGCGAGTTTCTATCTCGCCTCTATATTTAGAAGCAATTTCGAACAAAGGCAGTATAAAATCCACGAATCGTGGAAAGTCTCTGGGTATTAATGGCGAAAACTTTCGCGATGAGTGCTATGGCTTCTCATGAGGGACTGCCTCTACTTATACCGTCGGTAGAAAAGAGTAAAAAGACATTCTTTGAATTCGTCCATCGACGTGTTATTGGAAATGGGTTTTCCAATATTCTCCAATTGTCTGACGGCGCATTGTGTGCAGATGCGGCGGATTCCATTCAATTCTGCGAATTTCATATATTATGCAGTCGACGCAGAGCAGTGCATGGATGCGAATATGGTTTCCAGAACAGTGATTTCACAAAAAAAATATATGGTCATATTTTATCTGCGCTAAAATCATATAAATAATTTAATTCCAAGTTGCCATCTTCACAATTTATTATATTAAGAATTTCTGGTTCATTGGAGAAGAACGCCCCTGGATACTGAAAATCTGTAAATTATTTCGGCTGACGCGAAATATGAAACCAAAATCAGATCGTGAATCTGAACAAGAGAGGAGATCGGGAAATTATTAATGTTTGAAATTTTGTAAAGACATGAATTCTTATTACGAGTTCATTGTTCAAACAAATCAATACAAATATTGTCAACCACGATTGCGGCTAAGAAATATATTCCAATGATTTCTTATTTGCTTTCATTTTTTTTTAAATATTATTACAATCAACCTACCTTTAAAATATAAATAGAGAGATTAAGTATTATTATATATATTTTTCTAAATTATTAGAATTAAATACAAATAATCTATTCGTGTTAATCTCGATTTTCAATGTTTGATGCCTTGTGATTACATTTGTATGTACCAATTATAAAACCCAATTGACGTCACAGCTGTAAGTGATTAATATTTTGCAACAGCGATTCCATCAAACTCTGTACTTGCTAAAAAATAAATTATTTCCATGACGCCATCGAAAGACATCATATAACTGCTTTTATGCAAAAAATATATTTATTAGTTAAATTACATCAATAATTTGTATCATCAATGGAAAATATTATATTTCTCTTCTCTATTTATTTAACTGGTGTCAACATCCGTCAATCATCATTTTTTTATTTTTAATATGTAATCTATTTCTAAGTTTAATGCCAATTTTTTTGTCTGTCTATTTACAATGTTTAATAAAACAATATTTGTATTTTTTTTAATTCCGCGAGTTGTATAGTTCCAATTGTCACATTTGTTGTTGTTTTGTTAGTACATTCCTTCTTGACGTATCTTTTGGCATCGGTTGCCATATTAAATGCTTACTTTATTGTGGAATGTCGAAAAGGTTTCACGTGTTTTGATGTGTTTGGATATTTTTTATTTGTGGAAAAAATGGAAAATTTGGAGGGTGTTCTGTGACAAAAACACCAGAATTTATTTATTTAGTTTTATTCGACAAAAAATAATTAGAAACAATAGATATAAAATGTCAGCAGTACGTTAATTATTTTTATTTCTAATATTTAACTTAAACAAACAATATACAATAAACAATATTTATCTGTGCTTTTTATATCCAATATAAAAAAATATCTCTTCGAAGATAAATCGGTGTCCGGGTCCATATACATTTTTTTTCAATTCTATTACTGATCTAGGAAAAAACTGTAGACAAAACTTTAGCACAACTTTTTTCTGTAATTCTTAGAATTTTTCTGCAACTCGTTCTTTCTCAAACTCAATTAAGTCTTATCAAAAATTAAATTATATTATTATAAAAGCTTCCATAGTCCACATCATAACTTGAAGGTAACAACAATCATGACTAAGTGACGTTGGTCATTATAGGGTCGGGGTGGAGGGAGGCTGACGACCTTCATTTCACAAAAAACTGTGTTTTCAAAATAAAGGCTGGAAGAGGACAGCAGTGATTTTCAGGATAAAATATGAAAACCATGTCCAGTATCCTCCATGAGAGGAAACATGCGCATGGCCTTGATCCACAGACATGAGGGGAAATGAATTACTATACGTTAAATACGAATTAAATATTAATGATATTGAATCGTTTCACGACATTATAATTAATAGGGTAAGCTTCTAGATATTTGCTGTCTCTTCAACTTCTTATTCTCTATTAATAGCCGTGGTGATCCCAAGTTTTTGATTTTCCTCGAATAACTTTTTGTAATTGTCTAAAAAAATGTCTAAGAAATAAATATTATAAATAATCATTAAATTTCGTCTGCAATTGCAAAAAAAACAATATTGCCAAGAGTGCGAAGTTTTTTCTCGCTCGCATCCGGTACCCGTGTGCCAGTTCCATCTCTTGCCATCCACCCACACCGCATATACCGGCTTGGTTCAATCGGTGCAACAAAGGCAGTTTTTTTTCTTGAAACGCGCGATGTTAAAATATAATGCTAGACTTTTTTAAGAAAGGGGAGAAGGGAGAGGGAAAGTAGCTTTGCACAACTCTTCGAAAGTCGATGCAAAGCGGACAAATGTCCTGTAGCAAATTACACCGCCGACCGAGTCCATGTGTTCGATAAGACCCTCCCCCGAGAGACCCGTAGAGGAAATGCCCAGCGTCGAGGTAAGGACAGGACCACAGAACGTGACTAATCCTGACGAAGTGCCTACCCCAGCAATGTAGAGATGCTACAAGGTTAAACTCTTTAAGTTTAGCCTTAAACTTACCGTGGCCAGTCAGGAATTGACTGACCCAGAAGTCTGGGAAGAACCCACTACAATTAGGCTTGGTTCTGATATCGCGAAGGAAGAGATAGCTATTCCGCTTTTTGGGGGAGGAATCCGCCCGAGAGCCGATTCGCGGACGCGTTATTTTAAAGTTGCCAAAGATTCGCCCCCGATTCGCGTTTTTTCAAGTTTTTTCTCGCTCGCATCCGGTACGATGTGCTAAGTGCGTGTAAGTGACACGTGCAGCGAGAGCTCAGTCTGCGACGAGACTTCGCCGAGAACGTTGTCAATTACGCGTCATATTGAATAGCTTAAAAATCTTAAATATCAATTAAATTATAAATCATATTATGAATAACTATTTTTATACTTAGAATAATACATTTTTTAAAAAATGACAAAATAAAGATGAAGAATCTTCACTTGACTTGAAATACTTCGGACGACGTGGTTGTTTTCGAGCCACCATGAAAAATGGGTAAAACTAATAATATTATGCTATTTATACATATAACATAGTCGTTATCGGAAACTCCCGGAAAATCTAGCGGAAATGTTGACAGGCCTCTATAGTGCCAAACTATTCAACTATGGCGACAGAGCTTTCACGAGGAATACGAGAAAAAAATGCAACTGGGGTTAGGAGCGTTTGGGAAACTAAAACATATATTAAAATCTCAAATTCCCAATGCTTAAAAATAAAGGTTTTCTACCTATTCTAAAACCTAGGTACTTACAGCGGGACTAGCCCACGAGTTCAAAGTGCCTTAGAGGGAAACGTAACTAGCTGATCTACGAAAAAACCAAAGTTACTGACATTGCCACAAGAATTACCTGACAGAAATGTCAGTATGCTGGCCATGTCACCTGCAGGGAATATAATCGATCAATAATCATATTTTCCGACACTACCTGAAAGAGGAAAGCCTATTACTGGGTAAGATGGAAACAATTAGGAGAGGCCTTCACTTTACAGTGAGAAAACAAGGGCTAACCATGATGATGATTATGATACATTACGTCGTTACGTTCGACCATTCTTCTTATATATTTTTTATTGCTGATCTTATTCTGTTCCTAAAATTGCTTAGATATAAGCCTTTTATTCGAACATAGATTTAAGTGCTTTTTACTTCTTATTTTCCGAATTTTCATTTTGCTTCACCCCGCTGCGCAATTTTACCTTACTCATTTCTACCCTCCGACCTGCTTGGCCATGGCCCTACCTTTAAGCCCCTCAATAA
>JAGXCT010032265.1:0-12028 GCA_022495035.1 Philopotamus ludificatus | reverse complement strand
TTCGAGGAGATCGTAACTCTGGCAAGATGGAGCAACGCCGAGAGGTTCCTCTATGAAAGGCGGCTTGTCAAGGGTGCAGCGCAACTCTGTTTGCAAACGCAGCGCATCGAGGACAATTGGGATACGTTCAAGAGTCGTCTCAAAGAAAAGTTCGCGCTGGATGAGGAGAGTATACGCAAAAAGACCAAAGAAGAGTCCTTCATGGGGTATTTTTATAAGATGGTGGACATCGCCAGCGAGAATCAATTTTCCGTGGAGGCCACAATGATGTACATCATAGATAGAATACCTGGGCTGAAGATGGCGAAGGGCATCCTATACAGCACCACTTTGTTGGAAAACCTGGAAAGGAAGATTCCAATATACGAGAAGATGACGTCGGATGAGCCGTCAGCTTACTTCAGCAAGTGGAATTAACCGCTTCCTTAGAAGAGACTGTCTACAACAAGTCAACGGCAAGCAAGAAGACCAAAGTGATTCAAATGCCGAGGATTTGGACGTTTTGCAAGGGATTGCAATCTGAAAGGATGTCTGCGAACGAAGCTTCCGTGTCATCATTAAATGATACGTGTGAGCGACCAAACCTGGCTTTGAACGAGAAAGAGCTGCAGGTTAAAGCGGAGCCATTGCCATCAGTTGAAGAGGGGCCATTGCCGTCAGAAGGAACAATTTATTGTGTGAAGTGAAACTCATGTGACAACAAGTGGATCTACTAATAAGTAATTTAGTAATACTTAGTAATTTAGTAATAATTTAGTAATTTAGTAATACTAATAATTAATTTAGAAGATAAAGATTTATTGGTATTGAGAGGCGAAGAACGCAAGTATGATTTCGATGTAGAAAGAAAGGTTGGAATAAGTGTTGGGAGTAAAAGGTTTAAATTATCTCTATTAACCCTTTTACTCCCACGGGGCCGATCATCGGCCCCTAACTGGTGTATGCATATAACATTTATCGGCCTCAAAACTTGAAAAAAAATATGCATATTTAAAGATTAGTTATTATCATACATTCCACAGTGAGGGCCCCACAGAAAGAAGTATGTTTTTAAACGAATCATTAACTGAGATAAAAAAAATAATGAAAACTATTGTTTTTAACCAAAGAATTTCTTGGAGTTCTTCGCATATTCTTTGCAAAAAGGCTGGGATTAAAAGGGTTAATCATCATAATAAACAAATTAGTGCAATTAAGATCTTTGCAACAGTTAAAGAAATTTAGTACAGCGAAGAGCAGATAAAAATCACTTCGGCTAGCCAAATACAACCTTGGCCTAGCCCAGACCTCATCCGAGGACGGATTTGTCAGGAGAGGCCGTGTAGGATAGTTAATTTAATGCATCAGTGTTGTCAAGATGAAGTATGCTAGGGGTTGGGATGAATGTGGACCGAATAATGGTCTACTTTTACTTATAATATTTAGTGTACGTTGGTCTGAGCTTTGGGTCGGTCGTGCGTTATACCTTCAGCCCTTAATAAAACGACTTATAGAAGAGACAAACGTGGTTTTAAAATTACACTCCCGTTCCCTTCCGATTTCAACCTATAAGTATTATCCTACATATATATATTTTATCAATGAATATATTGTTACCTGGAGAGACGTGCGTAGTGTCGATCGTGATGAGCGATCCGCCGGGATGCGATATGTCCTCGAGTAAATCTGAACACCTTCTATCCAAACGGTTCAAATCTTTAATTTCCGAAACGATTTTTTCCGTATCGTCTACTTCATGTGGAGAATTCTGACTGTCCACAGATCCTTGTTTGAAACCAATACCGACTGCCGCTGCCATCGTAGTAGTCGAATCAGTCACCAGTTCGGTAATGTGATGCTCGTGATGTGTTTCAATTTTGTGTATTATATCATCGGGCTTTAATTCGACGCCGACTGATGCGGCTAATGCCGAGCTAGCATCAGCGACTAATTCAGTGATATGATGTTCGCTTTTTTCGACATCATGAATTTCGGGCTGAAAATCGATTCCGGCCGATGCGGCAAGTGTCGAGCTGGCATCGGCGATTAATTCTGAAACATGGTGTTCAACTTCGTCTGTCGATTGTTCGGATAAGGTTGCGACGAGAGTGGAACTTGCATCAGTTACGAGCTCGGTGACGTGATGTTCAGATTTTTCAATGGAAAGTTCGGATTTGATCTCCGGTTTAAAATCGATTCCGACGGATGCGGCGAGAGCGGAGCTTGCATCAGTTACGAGCTCGGTGACGTGATGTTCAGATTTTTCAATGGAAAGTTCGGATTTGATCTCCGGTTTAAAATCGATTCCGACGGATGCGGCGAGAGCGGAGCTTGCATCAGTTACGAGCTCGGTGACGTGATGTTCAGATTTTTCAATGGAAAGTTCGGATTTGATCTCCGGTTTAAAATCGATTCCGACGGATGCGGCGAGAGCGGAGCTCTGTAACGTTTACCGGTGACGGATGTTCAGATTTTTCAATGGAAAGTTCGGATTTGATCTCCGGTTTAAAATCGATTCCGACGGATGCGGCGAGAGCGGAGCTTGCATCAGTTACGAGCTCGGTGACGTGATGTTCAGATTTTTCAATGGAATGTTCGGATTTGATCTCCGGTTTAAAATCGATTCCGACGGATGCGGAGCTTGCATCGGTTACGAGTTCAGTGACATGATGTTCGGCTAATTCCACGGAGTGTTCGGATTTGATCTCTGGTTCAAAATCTATTCCAACTAATGCCGCGAGAGCTGAGCTCGCATCCGAGATTAGTTCACTAGCGTGATGTACGTGCTCATGTTCTTGCTCTTCCGATTGCACTTCGGTAGACGTAGATTCTTTCAGAATATCGAAAGTGCGTATGTCTATTTCTTCAGGTTTGATTTCGATACCGATCGATGCAGCAGCCGTAGCGCCCACGTCCGAGATGGATCTCAGGATTGTGCGTAGATCGCATATTTGTTCTTTATCACTATCGGCATCACTTGAAGCTACAGATTTAGCTACAGGATCTACAGATTTAGTTATTACTGTTTTGGTAATGACGGTTTCGCCCGATTTCGTCGTTTTAGTAATTTCTTGTGTTGTCGTCGTCATTGTGGTTGAAAACTGACGCTTTGCATATTCCTCCATATCTTCGAAGATTCCCTTTAAATTAATAATAACATTTATTAATATATTCTTAATAATAATAATAAATAAAATTAAAAGCCATACCTCTTTCTCGGCAAAGAAATCGTCGGCATCGTCTAACGAGTCTTGTTTCAATTTGCTCGTATCGAAAATCGGTACAAATCCGTCTTCAGCATCCGTAGTCGGTTCAATTATTTCTAACACTCTAGCTTGATCAAGTTCTAATAATATAAATGAGATTATTTAAAAAACGATAATAATTAAATATTTATTTAATGCTAGCGTATTTACCAGACTCGGTATCGGTACAAATTTTTTCTTCAACCTCATCCGGAGATGAATGAACAGAATAATCCTTATCGCCTTCTTTCGATACTTCTTTAGACAACGACAGTTTCATTTCCTTTTCTCCGTCGGCCCCGCTGATTGTCACTATAACGTTAGTTAACGTTTCTACTTTTTCCGTCACCTGCGTCAGAATGGGCTCCGTAATCTTTGACACTTCGACATCCGCGATTTCAGAAGTTTGTCTACGATAAATATAAAAATAGAATCCATCCACAATTTTATAAATACATTGATTAATTATTGTTACTGTGTCTCTTGTATTCCGGGAAGCCGTGACGGTTCAATATCTTGATCCATACAAAATGGTTCGGCATCGTCTAACGAATCTCCGCGTATTGTCTTTAATGCTTTGTCATAGATTGGTTCTAAATTAAAATGATTATTATAATATTTTTTGATACATAATAATTTATTTGAATAAATTAATACATACCCAAGATAGCTTTCGCTCTATTTTCGACATCTTGTCTCGTATCTCTTTGAGGGATGCTATCCTCCGATTCTTCGAATGTATAATCTCGCGAGTCGCTCAAACTCGGTGCATCCGAAGGCCGTTTTCCACATAAGAGGTCATATAATCCATCGCCGGTGCTACCGGACGATGTACGTTTCGGTCCAGAAATATGTCCAATCGATTCTAGAACAATAAAATTTAATTTAATCATTTATAAAAATAAAAAATCATGATGAATATGACTCACTGAAACTATCCTCTATTTTGGACGTTACAATCGTCTCTACTTGATCCCCCATTTCTTTCAATCCGCTAAATTTGGTCTCGATTTTGCGTAACGGCGACGTAGATCTCTGACTATCTCCGGCGTCATCGCTTTTATCGTCCATAACGAGATCTGGACTTCTTGCGTCGGCGCCGAGGAGGGTATCGGTCGAAACTTTTATATCGGCATCATCAATTTTAGCACTCTCGCTAGACGCCTTGTCCGTTACGGCGTCTTCTGATGATATGACGTCTGACCATTTCTTTTCAGACATTTCAATCTCTCGACTGCTCTCCGATGAAATCTTATCGGAGAGATCCTCTTTATCAAACGACGATATTCGCTCGTCGGTGAAATCCTCAGTCGCCTCCGTGACAAACATTTGAAATTCAGTCGCACGCAGAGGAATTTCCGGCGGAACGTTAATCAATTGAGCCATTTCCGAATCCTTCAATTCGGTCGATGAGAATTTGATGATGGAAATGGATTCATTTCTCGAGTGCTTCTTGGTAACTTTTTTGAATACGTTATCTTGCACACTATCGCTCATTTCGGCGGATTCGTCGCTTCCTCTCTCTTCGGATCCGTCTTTAGTAATTACGCTTGATTTCATCGCCTGATAATCGGGGTCTCGTAATAATCTTTCATTTTCGATTAAACTAGCATCGAGATTTTCATCGATTCCTTCTTCGATTTCGGACGATATTTTGCTCATTTTATATTGAGCGTCTCGACTTGAAAAGTCGGATTTATCGGATTTAAGAGAATCGGCTTCGGATGGACGCCTCGAATCGTTATCGGTGCCGTACTGCTCGGATTCCTCTAACGAATCCGAATATATCCTCTTCGAGAAGAAGCAATCTTGTATCGATGAATCGTCTTCGGGTACGGTTTCGATGAACTGTCTAGCTTTGGCACTGATCATCGGTTCATCCGAAGTTGGCATCTACAATTAAAATAATAACTTAATATCTACAAATATTATTATAATACGTATAAATATGATATTAATTTACTTTTCTGACTTTCTTGGGACTATCGTATAATTCACTGGCACTGAATACAGATTCTTGTTCCAAAAATTGCATAGTGTCGTTTTTGATCGAAGAACTACCAAGTTTTTTCGAACTGTATTCTGTTCCGGAAATCAGATGTGATCCGATTTGAGTTTCTTCCATGTCGGAGAATTGGGACGCTTCATCTAGTGAATCGCTCCTCGTCCCTCGAGATTCCTTTGAATAACCCTAGATAAAATAAATGGATTTATTTATCTTTTATTTACAACTAAACAAACAAAAAATAAATAAAACTCATTAATTAATTACGGTATTTTAACATTTTTTTTTATTATCTTTGCATATTTATTTATAGTTATATGAAATTATAAAATCTCATATAAAAGATCAACGAAATGGCAATATTTAACATCAAATAAAACACCTTAATCCTTTCAGTGCGGGGCGCATGACGTACATGCGCATACAAATCGTGTCCAGGGTGCGGCCGCATGTCGTACATGCGCGAGATTCTTTAAAACTTTAACTTGTCGTTACATGTAAACTAGACTGAGTTGAGGATGGTGTTTGTTTTAAAATCAGCTAATAAACACAGCTTATCAACAAATATACAATATATCACAAGAAATTTATAGGAACTATGTATTATGTAAATATGAATCAAATCGATCTTAAATTCCCGCAGTAGTATCGGTGACGTATCCTCGGCTCAGGGTTGTTATGGGTGCCCCGGCGTACATTATGTTCCACATACACGTGTACGGTTGTAATGGTATAAGAAAATTGGATTTCGCATTTTTGATTTTGATTCGCATTTCCATTTTTTCCTCACGCAATCTCTGTTTGAGCAATTGATATTTTGTTCGATTTATTATTACGAAAATAAAGCAAATCGAATTTATTTTTTTAGTTGAGATGGAAGAACATATCCTAATCAACATGTTTGCATAAATTTCTTATAGGAAAGCGGTCTAATATAGCGGTGAATACAAATTAACCTCGCCAAAAAAATAATTTGGTCCAAAACGGTGCCGCACTCATATGCAGAATCGTGTCTAGACCCGCCGCATTGAAAGGGTTAAAGAGAACAAACGAATACCGAGACAAACCCCTTCCTACTTGCCTGGACACAGTCGAGAGGGTAAAATCCGATACCAACATGGTAGAAGATGTACGTCCAATGCCAGCAATGGCCAAGAGAGGAAAACTCTTAACAAAAAACTGCATACCAAGACGGCTTCGGTCCCTGGGATATGGACACAGAAGGGGAGCCCTCATGTCACGTGTGAGACTCAGGTTACTTTGACCTCGACTGTCATTCGAGTTTGGTAAGGCCCATGCCCTCAGCGAGTGAGAGCCTTGTGGCTGGCAAATGATGATGATATATATATATAGTTTGCCGAGTGGTTGATCAAATAGCTCTGGGTATCGAGAGTTTACGAAAGCACTTGTCCTCACATTTGGCGGAAGAAAAAAGCACATGTGAATGAACTTGTTGTTAGTGAAGAGGCACCCATAGGGACAACTAATTACTGCGCCAATCAATAACTTGAAGAAGTGCTTTGGCATGTAGATCGACCTTCTTTTTTTATACAGCAGCCTTGTGCTGAGGTATAAAGTAGGGTAGAATCCAAACTCCCTCGTGTAGAAATATCTTCTGGATTTTCTCTAATCTTTGGGAAGTCCAGAAGTCATAAGGAGCCCATATAATGGAATCTGATTCGAGCAAGCTCCGAACCAATGTGTCATATAACATTCTTATAACTAAGGTGAGAATTTCTCAAGACAAAGCCCAATATTATAGATGATCTCATACATACGTCTAACGATGAGGTCCTTTGATCAAGAAAATGTCATTGTTCGACATTTTTTAACACCAAATGGAAGGTGATTTAATATCGCACAACCCCAAAAAATCAATGTTCAACAAAAGGACATCTTCCGTTGTAGTAAAGGATCGAAATATTTTTAAATCGTCTACGAAAAGTGATTATTTACAATTAAGGACCTGATGAATATCATTTATAAAATAAATAATAAAGGTCCTAAATTTGACCCCTGCAGAATTCCGGAAGATGTATTGTAAGCACACGACGTTAGGGAGTCGTATGTCACATATTGTTTCCTCTCTGTAAGGTAACTGGTGAAGAAACGTACGAGATTACGTACCTTAGATTCAGATTGTGAAAGGTAGCTGACGTCTCGCTCGGTGCTCTGTACCGAATCGGCTAACGAATCTGTCTTATCGACAGTAGATTGTGAGCACGGTACCGGAGACTCTTGCGACAAGTGTTTCGGTGATTTTGAACTGTCGAATTGTGGTCCTTCGGAGATTGATCGTTTCGAAAAATCTGAACCCATCGAGTCTGAACGAGCGTGCGATTCAATTTTTGTTTCGATCGGAACCTGTTTAACCTCAACCTAAAAATGTATTATATTTAATTCACGATAAATAATTTCGATTAATTAAAAATGACTTACGGTTTTAACTACATCGTCGTGCGATAATAAATCTTTCTTGAGTGATTCGCTCTCGTCGTCAGTGGGCTGTATCTGTGCCTCCTCGTCCGACGATATCTGTAACGAGTCTTCGAGCGAATCGATCCGTAAACTATCGACTGTGGTCGCTTTCAATACGCTCACAGATTCGTGCTCCAGTGATTTAACGTCTTTATCGGAATGCAGCGTCTCTTCGGATATTTTACTTTCGATACTTATTAACAACGACGATTTACTATCGTCTCTCATGTCTCGGAATACGGAATCTCGTATATCTTTAGCCTGCTGTTTGATTGTAACGGCTTGTGATTCCGTTTCGGTTTCAGAGTCCGTAGACTTCTTCAAAAATTCGCTGTCTTCTTCCGAAGAAAATTGTACGATGGTCGAATCTGTTCTTGCGGATTTCATGAACGCTTTCGGTGCGTCGTGTCCGCCTTTGAAATAGGTTTCTGTGTATTTGTTGGTCGTGAAATCTGCCGACGCTTGGAATGTTTCTTCGGCTTTCATCAATTCGGCAGCAAAATCTGAAACGAGATCGGGGCTCGATGGCTCGTCCTTCTTGAAAACTTCTTCACTCACTACGTCGGTTTTATAACTTTCGTTGATCAAATCCTCATGCACTCGTATTTGATCCTTGATGAAGTCTTCCATATATTCCGTAGAAGTCTTTTGTGATTCCGAGTGTTTCTTTAATACTTCTTCGGTGAGTTTTACATGCGGCTCAAACTTTTCCTTTTCAGAAAGCATTTTGCTTTCAAAACTGCTTATTTTCTCTTTCAACGGTGCTTCGGCTATATCCCTTTCTTGTGTTACGATCTCCTCCCTTTTGGTAATTATATTCGTTGTCTCTTCGAAGGTGGTGACAATCTCTTTAGTAGTAATTTCTTCTTTGCTCTCGATTATAGTATCGTCCTGCTTCATCTGTGGCATTTTGACATCGGAGAAGTCTCCGGAGGAAAATCGAATCATCGAATCGTTTCTGACATGCTTTTGCATGTGTCTCGGTCCTGCCTTGGGAAGTACTTTTTCTTTCGGCGGTTCCACTTGTTCTATAATCGGAGTAGTCGGTTTTTTAACGTAATCTTCCTCTTCGGATGATTTTTTTGAGAGTTTACCCATAGTATCTTGTACTTCCTGAAAATAAAATAAAATAAATAAATACTAAATAATAATTGTTTTGACAATAGATCGAAAATGAAATACCTCGTGCATTGCTGCAGTTTGTTGCACAAATTTCTTAATCTCGGGATTAATTTGTTTTTTAATTTCAATCATTTCTTCTTTTAATTCTCTTTTTTGTTTCGAGGCTGAGACTTTGCCCGAGCTTAATTTTCGCGTTATTTGCAATTTGCGCTCGGCTACACTCTTCTTAATGCCTATCGATAAAATAACTGTTTATTAAACATATTTATATTTAATCTAACGTTAATAGGTATAAATTAACAACCTTCTTCCTCTTCGCTCTCTTCGGATATTGATAACGAAGGTTCTCTATCACTCCCTTCTTCGACGTACGATTTTTCTTCAGGTGAATATTTAGCCTCTTCTCGTTCTCCGATCGAATCGTCCATGGCAACATCTGGTTTCGATAATAACGCATGATCAATGCGTTCAGCCTCGCTTCTATCGAACGCCTTATTAATATCATCTTGATCCAATAAATCGTTATTAAGACGCTCTTTTTCTAAAATATCATACATACGAATATATTTGAAATTATCCTTATTATCGTTATTATATATAGCGACGTTACCTGAATCAGGGCTTTTATATCCGATAATCTCTTCGGAGGATTGTCGTTCTTGATAAATATTTCTTTGTATTCTACGTTCGGTATCGGCCACACTCTGAGGAATCAGCACGTCTTCTCGTCCGATTCGACACAAAGCTAATTCTAACGAGTTATCTGAAATAATATATTCGTATAATATATATTCGAAAAATATTTATCGAGTGTTAGGATATGTTACCATGAACTTGTAGTCCTCCTTGAGTTTGCCACAACTCTAACATAAGAGCCGCTTGATGAGCACCGTTTTGTCCTCGTTCTCGGATATTGGCGACAGACGCCGAGCTGATTCCCAACTCGTATGCAAGAGGCACCCAATCCATTCCCAATAAATTACAAATTGATGTAATTCTAAAATAATAAAAAATGCGTTACTGACGGATCGTAATAAATATATACAGTCAGCCCTCCGATAGCGTTTCCTCTAAATCGCTGCTTTATACAAAATTCCTTGTCAACCAAAGAGCATTGACCTTTATTTCGCTCGGCAATGTATTATAGATCTACAAAATATCTAAATTAACCTTAAAAATATTAGAATTTTGTAGAAAACAGCGATTTACAGGAAACGTTTTAGGAGGATTGACTGTGCAGTCAAACCACGGATCAAGAGTAAAATTTAAAAGGAAAAGCTTTACAACAAAACACTATTCCAGCTATGCTTCGAGTTGATTGTAGGAACAAACCATACATTCGGACAGTTTTGGAAAAATCAATTAAGCATCGTTAACTGCCTCGAGATCATCGTTAAAGCCTGGAGTGGGATTGTCGAGAGAACTTTCAATACTGCTTCAAGAAAACAGTGGTCTGTTTGCCTCGAGGAGTTTTCTTGCGGAAATTGGGTTCTTGAAAAGTTCGGGAGCTAAAAACTGACTACTGAAGAACTGATTCATTCAACATCAGAGCAGGAGGAAGAAGAGACGGAGAAATCCATCACTTCAAATGATGGATTTCTAGATTATAGAAATGTAATTAATGATGGATAATAAACGTAAGCCAGCGTTTCTGACATGCTTTTACATGTGTCTCGGTCCTCCTTTGGGAAGTACTTTTTCTTTCGGCAGTGCCACTTGTTCTATAATGAGAGCAGTCAGTTTTTTAACGTAATCTTCCTCTTCCGAAGATTTTTTGGAGACTTTACCCAAGTATCAGGGATTTCTTCTCCTGTCCTGGAAGATGTATAGATCTGTAGATCTCGACGAGAACTTGCAAACTCTAGTGGAACAAAACCTCATAATAACAGTTGAAGTATTAGCGGAGATGCTTAGAGTAAGTCATTCAACTAATCATTGACCTGCATGGGATCGGAAAAGTCAGCAATTTGGGTCAATGGGTTCCTCAAACTTTCCGAGAATTAATCGTGTGCGAGTGAATGTGTGCTCTTCTTTGCTATCACGTCTCAGGGATTAACCTTTTTTGGACCAAATAGTGACTGGTGATGAGAAATTCTCTATAAAAATGTCAAATGCCAAAGACTGTGAGTGGGGAAAGGAGCAACACAGGCACACCAAACTAAAGAAGGTCTTCACCTACATAATTATTTAAGTGGCCTAATAACCCTGAGGCGAGTCTTTGCCACCTGAAAGACACCTCCATCTCAACCATGATGTCATGACTGACGGACGTTCTCCAGGTTATCTTGGCTCTTCGAATACGGGTCAGGTCGCCAACCATAAGACCGGGAGCTGAGCTGTTACGTGTGGATTGTAACAATAATAATCAGACAAATGGCTGATTCATATTTAATTTACGGTCTGATCGGGTGCTACGGGCACCTCCAGCACACACGTCACTGAATTGGTCTGGATAGCGGCCTGGCTCTGCACAACTCAGTAGAACCTACGAAACTAGGATTGTGCCCAACTGCTATCGCCGCCACTTCTGATACCGACACGTGACAACTTTTAAATCCAAACCAATGAATCTGTTTAAAGTTGCAATGTTATATTTCCACAGTATCCCCAAAAACTAGACTAAATCTAAAGAATGATTCATTTAAGTTTCATATTTTACCGTTCATCGCTGAGTATTTCCGGCTTTTTATTATCGCTCTCGTCCAATGAATCGTCTAGGTTAGGTTCAATCATCATAGTCTCTCTGATATATTGTTTATTTTGATACGACGGCAGGGTCAAATCGATGGGTATCACTTCTTCCGGTAATAATATATTCAAAACGCATATCTGAAATAAATATATATACAATAAATATATGTATAATCGCATATATTAAGATGAATCAGCGTATTTAATTACGGGAGTTTGTTGAGGTTCTCCCTTGGGACGTCGCGGCTCGCGCATGAACTGACAGCGCGCTACCGCGTCTGCGTGAGCTCCGCGTACCATCGCAGCCAGCTGGAGACGATTCTCTCGCAACGCTCTGAACTCTAATTTTGGTTGTTCACCGGATTTTGCCACCGGTGAAAAGTTTCCACCGAACTCTAAATACACAGGTTTACCCTCGTGCACCTATGATGATAAAATCGTTCAATAAAATACATATATATAATGCAAAATAATATATACAGTAAACCCCCCTATAACGTCGGGATAG
>JAGXCT010032264.1:0-10310 GCA_022495035.1 Philopotamus ludificatus | reverse complement strand
TTTCTGGCTTGGACATTTTCACTATGGGTAAAAAAAATATGAGAACATGTGAAAAGGTAAGACAAAAAACAGAGCTATAAAATGACACCAACCTTGACGTGCTCACCAGAGGGCAACCCGAAGTAAACTGAGGGCAAAGCATGCAATAAGAAAAAATGTCATTTCTTTTGACTTTACCTAATATATATATATAGGATATCTACATATATATTTTTATAAAGCATGCGGAAGTAATGAGTGTTTTCTTCTTACAAACATCCTGGCCCGTGTTTTAAAGAATTCCCTGAATTCATAGTTTTCGTCGGACACCTATCCGAATACTAACATAGCTCAGTCGCAGTTACCTCGCATTATCAAAATATATGCATGTTACCTACAAGCCATAACACTGGTTAAGAGAAAGTATTAATGAACTTTATAATAATTTAATACTTCAGACGAAAGGTCGTTGGTAGTCGAAAGGCAATTGTTTGTGACTTTTCATTAAAAACTTAAATTCTGTAATTGAGTTAAAATTACACTCAGATAACCCAAGCATTTTAAATCAAAATATTAAATAATTCCTTATCAATATTTTGTCATTTTTTTAAAAAATATATTATTCTAAGAGTTATTCATTAATATGATTCAAAATTTAGTCAATATTTTTGTTTTTTTTTAACTAATCAATGTTTATTTATTTATTTATCTTAAAACAATGCGTCATTAGCATTACAAAATAACCCAGGTCGTCAATCACATAATAGTATAGTAATAATATTAAAGCGTAATTTCAAAATATAAAATATGTAAATGTAAAATGAAATAAAGAAAATAACGTATTAATATTAAAATCTTATAAAAAGATCAATGAAATGGCGATATTTATCATCATAGTCGGCCAAGTGATTGAGGAGAGTAATAGCTCTGGGACCGGAGAATTTTCGAGAGCACCTGTCCTCACATTTGGCGGAAGAAAAGGCACACGCGAACGAGCACGATGATTGTGAGGCCAATAAGGTCCTAACCTCCTCTGATTATTATTGTTACAATCCCCACGTGACAGCTCAGCTCCTGGGCTTGTGGCTGGCGACATGATCCGTAATAGAAGAGTTAAGATAACCTGAAGAGCGTCCGTCACAGTCATGACATCATTGGTTGAGATGGAGGTGTCCTCCAGGTGGCAAAGACCCGCCTCAGGATTATTAGGCCAATTAAATAAATAAATAAGGGCAACTTGCAAAGTACAGGGAGTTTATGTACTGCGCCAACCAATAGCTTGAACAATTGCTTTGTTAAGTAGATAGACCTTTTTTCTCGAGGATTACATACCCTAGGTAGCCTTGTACCTATGCGCTGAGGTATAAACTTGGGTAGAATTCGATCTCCTTTATATAGAGATATCTTAGAAATTTCTTCTGGATTTTCTCTAATCTGAGGGAATTCGAGACGTCATAAGGCGCCCATATATTAAACATGAATCGAGCAATCTCCCAATCAACGTATTGTATAGCACTCGTATAACTCAGGTGCTATGTATGCGATGAGAATTTTTCAAGACAAAGCCCAACATTCTTGATGATCTCATACACACGTCCGATACATGTAAACTAAATTTCTGGCACGTCTTACCGAATGTGTGATTATTTAGAATATTTATTTATTATCGAAAAATCGAAAATTTAGGGTCCCTGATAGACCCTCGTCGGCACAACTAGGTTAAATTTTTTGTTTTCCAAGATTTTTTTGTCGTTTTATATTTTATGGCGGATGCGGAAAAGAGCTCCGCGGTCCACTGTTTGGGCATCACTGCTGTAGATCTAGGAAAAAAGTGCAATGGATTCTATGAAGGAAAATATTTAGTTAAAAAGAGTCTATGTACAGCGGTGCGCAAACTTTTTAAAATTTCTTGCCTAGCGACCGAAGTAAAAATAGTGAAGTAGTGACCTAGTGAAGTATAAATTTTATTACGATGGTTTTGGCTAGTGCATCCCTCATGTTATTTTTCACGTCTAATTAATTTCGAGATTTTGATTTGGGGAGTAAGTAGTGTAGTAAAAGGTGCCTCACATTTATAGGTGGTTGTAAATGGAATCAATACTCTTAGATCCATTTTGGAAACATCAGGATAGGACTGTGCCATTGTAATTAAAAAATCACTACAACACTTTTCACGGAAAACGTGTTTTGCATACCCATGGTTTATTTAATCAATAAAAAGCTCTTCAATTAAATTATCCTCCAAAGGTAGATCACTGATGGAGAGTACAAATAGGTTATTAATAAATCGATAGAGTTTTGCAAATTCTTCTCGCAAATTTTCTCGCAAAGAATTGATAAATATCTTTTAATCACCTCAAGGATATCGTCCTCAATGTTAACACTCAAGCACTTGCTGTTTTCAGGCGAAACTTACACCTTAACCTGCATCTATTTATCGATCTTGCGATTTTGCGTGGCTCTGTAAAAAATACTTAATAACTTTTTTCCTATTGGAGATAATTTAGTTAAAAAAGAAGTTTTATACGTATAGTATACTTATGTTAGATTATTAGAATATTTAGATAAGAAATAAAATTTTCGAGCTGTGAAAATGATGATTTATTGTATTTTAGACGATAAAATACAAATAGATATCTTTATGTAGTATGTAGGTAATTTTAGCTTTGTAATAAAGGATGTGACGGGCTGTACCACATAAATATTACAAAAAAGTTATTATGTTGAATGGATAAACAAAAATCTAAATTCGTTACAGTCGATGTGTAAGTACTGGAAAGTTTTCGATCCAAATAATCTATTATTTCAAGGACAGTTTTTAGCCATAAATAAATGCATATGTCATATATTTTACAAAGGGCATGCAGAGCAATAAATGAAACTGTGTCGAGTCGTAAAACCAAAGATACTTTGTAGCGCATTAGATAGCATGTTTCGTGTCAACCCGCGTTAGTGCGGGAGCGGGTGTTTACGTTTACGAAAATTTCCGCACTAATGCGGGACCGGGTCTCTGAGTGTTAAGATCATTTTCATCAATATTCAATAAGTGTTCAGCTGTGGAAATGAGGCAAAATTCTTTTTCTCTTATTTTACATGTCATAGTTCGAGCTTCATTTTGAAAGTTGCTAATTCCTCGTAACAATGGAGGACTGTGATATCTTTTCCATGTAGCGCTAGGTTGATAGAGTTCACAGATTCAAAGATCAAAAATGACAGGAATATACGAAAACGGAAATCCAAAAAATTATGTACATGATTGGTTGGGCATTTTGCAAAAATTCTTGAACCGTGTTACAAAAGTAATTATTATTTTTTCATTGCGATCCATCGAGATCCAGTATCCAAAAAAAATAGTAACAGTGTAAAATATAATAATAGTAGAAATACGAGCTTAATATCAGAAACGAATATTTGCATATCTGCGAATTTTGCAAAAATTTAAAATTTCCTCCAGGATTAAGACATTTTTATATCATTTTTCAGGTGCAATTCGAGGCATAATACTGGAACCGCATTCCCGACACCTGGAGCCCGTCGAAGCATTTCTGGGCGTACCGTACGGTTCAGCGGAGCGGCTCCATCCTCCGAGGCCGGCGCCCGCCTGGCGCGGCACGAGGCTCGCCGACTCTTTTGGGCCAGTCTGTCCGCAGAGATTTCCGGATGTATCCAACAGGTAAATATTCAATAATGTATTTCGACGATTTCCCGGCGCTGGCTACATCGTTGTTTTCCATTCGGTCCAATTTGGCGCAAAGTTTGACGCGGGGTCAAAGCGTAAAATATGTAAACCGACGCAGGAAAATATTGACAAAGAACAAAAGATAAAGCCCCAGGAAATAAAACAAAACGGAACGAGATAAAGATGAAATTTTTCATGATTGAAATACGGTGAAATTGAATATGAAAAGATTGCTTATTAAAAAGGAAAGAGATACGAAATAAATTTTCTGATATTCATTTTTACACGGAGAGATCTGTAAATGTACATAAAGAATACGGATATTATCAAACAAACATTTTTTTTTATACATCTATAAATGCATGGACAGTTGTATTCAAGACAAACCTCTTAAGATACTTAGAGTGACACTATCAAGTATTAAAAAGGCATTTGTTCTTCGATAGTTGAGTCTAAGACCTGATTTGAGACCAAGTTTACCTCAATAAAATTTAAAATATATCTATTAATTGATTTTATTCATTAATTTTCTTTCACAAAGCAGAGATATTTATTCAATGAAAAAAGTGCGATTTTTTTTCAATAACCATTAATTTTGATTACAGCTGTAAACCTACCTAAAAGTTCTTTTAGATTTATTCAAAATATGTATAATATCGTCACTCACTAGAAACAGTATATCATATGTGTACATTTATTTAAATAAGAAAATGGACCAATAGAATGATTCAGAATTAGGAAAACAAACGTGTAAAAACTCCGCTGATTGAAACATTTTAGAAATTATTTAAAAAAATGTTCTAAGAGACTTTGTCGTCAATAATTTTAATAAGAGTAGTAATAAACAGGATTCAGAATAAAATATATGATAAAAAATTGTTAGATTGAGCGATAAATCACCAACTTTTGGTCTCAAAATATAAAAAGCTCTATAATATTTTATTATCGGTATTTGAAAATCAGTTTTTTGTCGGCTACTGTTGAGTTATTAAATTGTAGCTAGTATAATTTTAAAGCTTTGTTAGTATTTTTTCTGTTAAATTTTTCTTTAGAACAGTAAAAAATATGCTATGCCCAGAAATTGAAGAGCCATATTTCTGATACTGAATGTTGTTGTTATTTGATCTGGGATTAAAATCAATTAAAGTCACCATCATAATCTGAAATATTTATGAATACATCTTGAATCTTCGACAGTGATACAGATGATTTAAAAAATTCAAAAGTGATTAAAAGTTGTTCATAATCAACCGTACAGGATCATTTAAAAAGGCATATAAAAAAGAACCAACTTTCTCTAACGCTCTCAGAAATATTAATAACCATATATTTATCTTTACTGTCCAGATATTAAACAGATCTGTTTCTTAGAATAATTGTTACTGAAAATAAGAAAGTTGTCTCACCAACCCGAGAAGAAAAACTTTATTAATTTTATTGAATTGGACAGAAAAAGGTTATTTTAGGAATAATTTACTATGAATTACTAAAGCCTGGCCAGTGTGTTTCAGCAAAGTATGGATTTTTTCAAACTAGTAAGAATAAAGTAATTACTGCTTAAAAAATACAGTTTTAGGAAACTAGATCAATTCTTTAGTATGATAATGAAAGACCACAGGCAGCAAGAATTACGCAAGAAATAAAAGAAGAATTGGATTTTAAAGCTCTGCGACATTCATAATATTCATTTGTTGCAATTTTTAAGTCGATAAAAATTTGCTTTGAGATAAAAAATCACAAATATGAAGTCTGAAATCAGTCTGAGTCTTATTTTATTAAAAAATAAACCGTCAGAATTTTACTGAGATTATTTACATTTTTGTTGAAATGAGCTTTTTGTCGCCCTAAAAAATTGGCAATTCCTTTCGCTTTACCTACAATTTTCTTATAAATAAAAATTATATTCATTTACAATATGTATATTTTAAACAAACTACATGAACAATGCAATAATATATTAATACATCATTTCTAATCAGATATGTCTGAGGAAAATCACTGAGAATAACTAAAAAACCATTCCTATAATTACGATTATCACTTATAAAATATGAAGAAAGTTTTTTATCTCTGAGTCTGATAATTTATAATAAGGATTGTATGAATAATCTACTTTTATTCTCAGCGATTCGATTCAAGTTGATAACTTGCACAGATAAGTTTTAATATTTTTATCTATAAATAAAACAATAATATATTTTATTATTAAATAAATAATACATAATAATATTTTTTATTACGATTGCGTAAATATTATAATATATTTTCGTCTTTTGTGAAGAATTATATTCAAAAGAAACGCAAAAAATCGTTGAATATTTAAGCTTATATTTTTCAATGATGTTTAAATTAAAAATTATATTGTGATATGTATTACATTTACAATATCATGCTCCCGTATTTTAAAATTTCGCTATATCAAGCAAATAGTTGGCGTACACGTTCCTGTAACTGACAGCATATTGACACATTGCGTAAAAGCATTTTTTTTCCACCGCGTAGGTACGAGCTTTTAAGTGTAATTTTTTGTTTGGGATAAAAGTGTTCGACAAGTACACTTTGAATTTTAACGAGACTTTTTTTTACACAGCCGTATATAAAATAATCTGTTTTTAGTCATATAATAAAAAAGTTTGTTCGTAAACATTTTTTTTGAAAGCTTAATAATAATACAAGAGCGCTTTGAGTGTGATTATTTATGCGGAAAATTTCAAATGAGATGTATTCGAAAGCTTGTTTCGGAGAATTTGCGGAATAATTTATATAAATCGATGGTCGCCTTGTGAGCCTGGGGTCATCATTTTGAAACTCGGGAGATAAAAGTCTGGCACTTAGGGGGTGGTTTGTGGGTAGCGAAGAGTCTTATTCTATTCATCTTTACGACCGACCACAATGTCTTAGTCAGATGCAGAAAAAAATATTGAAATAAATGAATATTCGACAATTTTATTAAGCATATTTTAAATAATTCAATTAATTTCTCAAGTAATAAATCAGATTATTCAGATTGAAATTAATAGAAAAAATATATATTAATTGTTCCTTGTCCGAAATGATATTTCAACTTTTGGACAGGACATTAATTATTATCAAGAGAAAACTGTGGATACAAAAAATAGCGGAAATTCGTTCTATAAATTATAGAACGCGGGCATTTTGCCAAATTGCCATATCCGAATCTTTTTCATACTCCCTTCCATTCATTAGGATTACGGCGAAAGTAAAAGTGCTGCAATCTAGATCACGAAAATAATATGGCGAATTCCCACAACAGCGCAACGTCTCCTGAAAAATATTATGATCCGGCTTTAATTCGCATTATAATTCCAAACTTGGCGAAACATCTCATCAATAAGCCGTCCAGGGAAATGGGAGACTTATTACATTTTCGCGTCCCTTAAGTGGAGACGGGTGGAGGCCAAGTTATTAGAATTCGGAAGGAAACCCAATAAAATGTGATCGCGATTTTTATGATTGGCATTTATATGAAAACTGGAAACGGGACGTATATAGACAAAGGAAATGCTTTTTTTTCATTCAGGACAAATTTTTCACAGACGTCCTACCTCTCCCTGCCTCATCCCGAGCTTTCTATCGCGACGTCCTCACAATTTTGTTGACTTACAATTATAAATATTCAATGAACTGGAAAATGGCTTTTTATCAAATTTTTTCGACCATTAAAATTCCCGAGTTTATGGAGAAATACATACTTTTGAATATTATGAACTAGAATAAAACTTTCATGGAAATTATGTGATTTTTTCTAAATAATTATGAACATAAAAACCAACCGAATACTAAAACAAAGTTTTAAATAAACTAGTTCATAATTATTTATTAAAAAAAATCTGTTTTTATTAATTACATTATGTTATAACATTCAAGGAATTAAGTTCAAGGAATCATTCATATAACATTAAATATCAAAAAACTTATTTATTGCACTACAATCGCAAATTTCAAAAAATAATTAAATTATTCAAAAAGTAGCAAAGAAAAGAGAAAAAAAGCGATGTCCCATGTCTCAGAATATTAAGAATTATAAAAAATTAACTAACAAATGTCACGTAAAAATTTACACTAACCTCTAAGTAAAATTAATGCAAAAAACTAATATTATATTTAGAAAATATCAATTAAAATCAATCCTTGACTTTAATATTATTATTAAAAACATTAAGAAATGTATTAATATAAAAATAGATACATACATAATACATATATCTTATCTATCCCATAAGCAACTTTCAGATATTTTTTTATGATGTCATCGAAATAAAACAGTTAACGATCACTGGGCGTAAAACTTTTATGAATGGATTATTTTTTTATATAGTTGGCATAGCAGTGGATTTATTAGTTTTAATATTCATTGGTGTATATTATTCATAAAAAAGGACGCAGGACAAGGATACAGAACTGTCTCAAACGGATATATAAAATATTGTCAGAATCCTACGCTTAAATTATGATAGACGTTTTATAAAACTTATGTCAAAACTTATTGTGTAGGAGATAAAGTTAAACTATCTATTATATGCTTAATATTAATTCTATAATTATTCTAACAATTCTAACAATCAGAGAAATGTAGCATCGAACCGTTAAAAGATTTTATACATTAAAATATATGTCCAATGATCTTTAGAATCTCAAATTATATTTCAAAGTTATTTTTTTTAGGTATTCCATGAAATAAAACATGACCATCGTTAACACGTAAACACATTAGTCATACAATGTATTGAAACAGTCATAAAATCTTCAGTTTTACTGCCGAGGAACAGAACATAAATGGGCGTCATTAAATTTCGCGAGCTACTAAAACAATGGAATTTTTTTGTTGTGTTAAATATACATTGATATAATTTATATTTCTAGTTAAATTATTTATAATTAATTTAATAATAGCTTTATATGATTAAAAAAATCGGGACAAGAAATTTCGCGAATTTTAATGACGCTTTATTTTTTTATGTTTCCCAAACAATAAGTTAAATACGATTAAATTACTAAATTGTTTATACATGTGTGATACAATTAAATCGACGTTTTATATAAATATTATATTTAGTTAAACCTCATTTCTAGTCCAAAAGTGACTTAATCTTGCTGTGCATGGTTTTTAGTCAATTTTTTAGTTTAGAAACGTAATTACCTTGTTTTTAATGCTGGGTTTTTGTGCATATTTACCTGTAATATATGCTAACTGTTTTCGATTGGGTTTATATCTGAAGATTGTCATAGCAAAATATGAAGACTAATCGTATTTTCGGGAAGCTGTTTTACGGGACTCCATCTTTCATAGGCGTAAATAGATTTTTTTTAATTGTGTTATGAAACAATGGCATAAGTCTATATTCTAAATCAGCAATAATTTTTTTCCGGATAAATCTGATCTTCTACAATTCCAAATTGTACGCCGAACCATCACATTTATTTCTTCAAATTTCACGATACTGGTCTGCAGAACTCCTTCACAACCTTTGCATTTTTAGAAGAGATTCAGTAATTGTGCGACCTCATCTACGGATTTTATATGTCATCGACCATTGTTTGTATCACCAATCTTTTTTTTCTATTTGAGGATTCACGTCTATCCGATCTTTGAGAAACAGATGTTTTTTCAATTCTTTTGAACTAGACAATTATCCTATTTACAGTCGACAATACATACATGCATACATAAGTGGCCTTCTAATCCTTGGGCGGGTCTTTGACACCTGAAAGATACTATGCGATCTCGGGCAGAGACACGTCCATCTCAACCCTGATGTCATGGCTGTGACTATCATCCTCTAGGTTATCTTGACTTTTTAAATACAGGTTACGCAATACAAACACCTCCTGTAGCACACACATCGCTAAATTGGCCTGGATAGCGGCCTGGCTCCTCATAACTTCGCAAAATCTACGAAACCAAGATTATGCCAACCACCATCGCCGCCACGAGTTGAATATCACAGAGCTTTGTTTATCATATTCCCTTTCTTAAAACTATCCTTAAGCCCTGAATAACTCCTATCAAAACTGGCAGTACTAGGAAATACTTTGAAGAAAAGTTGTCAGAAGATATCCGACCTTATCAATCCGTATTTGGGTTAGCCTAGACTCGAATCGCAAAATAAGTATAAGTATTTAATGTTATGTACAAAAACTAATTTTATTAGTTAGTGCCATAAGAAAATGGCTTTTAAAATAAGATATGCAGTAAGTGTAATCGCTCCTTAACTATTTTATTAAATAAATAAATACGTATATCTATTTTTTTGATTCACTTGTGCGTCAAATCGTAACAAAACGTCACATAGAAAACGGAAAATAACAGCTCATATTACGTGCAGCTCGGATAATAATAATTTTATTTTGATTTAATCCATGTTTAGATTAACAAATAACCTAGCCAATTTCTTTCTTTTTTTCGCATAACTCTTTTAATATAAATCGTACATATCATAAACCTCTTGTATTTGTCTAAAAAACGTCCAAAGAATATGTGTTATAAAAAATCATTGTCTTTTATTGTCTATTTATATTTATGGGCGTGATGTTTATTCTCGCTCGAAAAGTCCGAATGACGTGTACTAAGAAAAATCAGTTTGCAGCAAGACATCGCCGAGAGCGTTGTCATTTACATGTCATATTGATT
>JAGXCT010032262.1:0-10357 GCA_022495035.1 Philopotamus ludificatus | reverse complement strand
ATTTTCTATTTCTTAGAAAGTTTTTGGCGCCTCCCCTGGCCATAGCCCGCGCCTCGCCTGGGAGGCGCGCCTCCCAGTTTGGAAACCGCTGGCTTAAAAGTATACATTATTTTATTCATTTTACTATTATTTGATTTTTTAAAGATTGTTCTAACACAATACCATTAGATACAATTGTAACGAAAATATTTATATATACTTTATAATTAATTACAAAAATGATTATATGGCACTATAAATTATTCAAATTTATGTCAGTGTTTTGCAAAAATAGAATTAATATATACGATTTTAAGACAATTTTTTTCACTAACAATATATAATACGAGAAAATCCGACATTTATGAATAATAATTATATACTAAAAATGATTGATTATGACATAGCTAAGTGTTTTTATAAATTATGATTTTATATATTTAATATTACTTAGTATTACTATTAAATTGATTGTAGTGCTAAACACATCATTTGGGCGATTGATCGTGTTTATTGGATAAAACTCATCAGCCTGAAAACTCAAAAGTATTTAAAAAATATAAATCAATATTTATCGTAAGGGAAGTAAGACAAGATAGTTATGCAAAAATCAGTTGATGAATGCAAAGATGAAAACAATAATATCTTAATGGTGTATTGGAAATTTTTCTCATCTGCCTACGATATTTGCCAATTAAAAATTATCGGAAAAGGATGTTGAATTTTTGCCAATGCATATGCAAATTAAAGTGTATCATTTTCATCATATATTTTTTTTGTTTTGCAATATACGTCGTCGTCTTGTGATATGTGACATCTAGAACTAACGCGTACAATCTCCGATTTTTAATCATTGACAGTATATTGCTGGAATTTGTATTGTACACAAATGGTCTAAGGATGCCTATGGATATTTTAAATTCTAAACTTGAAAATATGTTGAAACACTTAAACAATGCAACAGATGCAATATACGTCAAGGAACATAAATCGAACGATAAAAATGAAATAACTGTGATGCCCAAATTTTTACGACAACGTTTTGAACTGTATTACATTGTACAGTTAATGAGTGTCTATGATAAAATTGCAGATAATACCCAAATATTAAATTGATGTTATGGAATTTAGGTGAGTAATTTCATATGTCAATAAATATTATTCAGAAATAATCCAATTAATATTTTTTTCAGATATATGGCGGCTTTTATGAGCATTTTATCATTGTTCTATATTTATTTATTGATTTATATTGGAAATGATAAGGTATAATTAAACATTTATATTAAAAACAGAAATAGGTTTTATTGATGTTTAAACATTACAGAATTATTTGAGAATGTTAAATTAGATATTTTAGGGCATCAAATGGTTTTGGTGGTTTTTCTTGCAACGATTTATTCAGATAATTTTTTTTAATTGCTTTCCCTTAGAATTTTCTTAATCTATCAAATAGCTTTTACAATGAATTTACATAATAACCGAGTTTTAAATATAAAGAAATTAAATTTCAATTATTTATCAATTAAACTAATGATTTAAACTAATGATTTAAACTAACTATTTATTACTTAACATTATAATGTTATTTTATAGAAGAATGTCTAAAACGATTAGCCGAAAATTACTCGTAATCAGTAAGACTTTTCATATCTAATATCGTCGGTGTATTTATATTATACAGTATTATAATATTTTCCCAAAGTTGTATGGTAGGATAAAAATTTAAATTAAAAATAAGGATAACTTTAACAATTTATTTTTAATTATTATTTGTTGATTTGATGCAAAACGACAGTATAACTAACTATTGTTCCTAATATATAAACAATTAATTCATAATTAATAACATAAAAATATGAAGCCTTTATCCGATTATCATTTTTAATGAGTGTGTATGCAAAGCTTCTTGTTTTTGACGAATTTTCATCATCTGAAAATGTTTGTTAATATATGTAATTATTAAAAAAATATATATTTAATAAATAAACATTATACTTGTGACTAGTAGTAATTTCGATGTTATAATCCTTGTTTTCCTTATTTCATATTCTAATATCTCACATACTGTTGTGGTGCCGATTAATTTTAAAAAGTTAAGTATGATCCAAATATAATTCGATAAATTGTTAGATTCCTGAAAATTTATTGTATATTATGCTAAAAATTGTTCGATATATTTAATTGATACTTACATCTAGAAAATAATACAAGTACTTACTTTTGTAATAATTATATAGCTTATCGGCGCAAGGGTTCCGCATAATACATCAATAATCATCATCAATAACTGAAATATAATGAATTCATATATAATCATCAAATATGTAATATATAGTAATTTAAAATAATTACAGTTATTCCAAAGTACGTATTGATCAAATTGATGGTATCGTTCAGATGATGGTATACGACGAAAAGTTTTTCTTCTCGTATTTCGTTATTAAAACAAATTTTAATTGTTTCCTTTGGTTTTGTATAATATTTTCTCCCCCATAATTTCATCAAAATTCCATAATCCATGAGATTTTTAATTTTTCCGACACTCAGTAAATAATTCAAATATTCGAAACGCCTCGCAATTAAATCAATTTGGAATAAAAATAATAATATTTGAAGGTCGATACTGAACAGACATATTTCATAGAGATACACGATAACATGCATGGAGTAGAAATACATGTCAAAAGAAATAAAACAAAATTTAGACATTAAAAATATGACGTGATATATGATGATCGATGTGTTGTAATTAGCAATATGATTATTATCATTGAAGTTTAATAATAAATCAATTTTGTTCATTTTTTTATAAATATTTTGAGCATTATCCACATTTTTATAAATATTTGTGATCGTTGATATGTATAGTATCAATAATGATGTATGTGTTAGTATGTCTGGTAGTGCTCCCAACGTTATACGTGCTTCGGAATAATAGAATTCTGAGCAATTTTTTATTATATATAAAGCAATTAGGAAAACAATAAATGCGTATCTAAAAATCCTGTATTTTTTATTTATTTGTAATTCGTTTTCATCAGTTACGTTTAATTTTTTCAAGCCAAATGGAAAAGCAAGGATATTATGATATTTTAATAACGTCTTCATATACATGTTAGTACTCATTGTATGCCCCTATTAAAGTTTTAAATACGTTAATAAATATATGGAATAATAAAATATAGAATATTTAAAAGACTCACTAAAATAGCAATAATATTTAACTGCTTCTCATGAAATTATCCATGAAAGACTGTTAAAATATATTTCATTATTGATTTATATATTTGTGTTTGCATGTTTATAATTGAGAACATACACACTTTATTAATTCAAGTGTTTCCAGTGTTTATTGAAAATGGTTTACACAAACAATGTCACTATTTAACAAATTACTATAGATATTTTGTTAATATTTTAATGATTTATCTGTTGTTAGTGTGATGTATTATGGTGGTATATGTAATAACTGTATGGAGTAGTCCACCTTTAAGATTATAATTTATAACACAAAAAATATTATGCTTTCATGTAAATATCAATGTATATACAAATCTTTGCAACGAATGAATGTTTTTTATATCTGTAAAAATTAAAAAAAACATACGTACTTCAAGTTAAAGAAATCGCACATTTTCATGACAGTATCAGCCGTTTTTCTCTTCGTTAGTATATTTTCACAGATCCAATAATATATTTTTTCGACGGAACGAGTTCTAGTCATTTGTTGTAAAACCTTTCAATTTAATTTATATATTTTTTTTATTTTAATATGATAGCTTAATAAAAAGAAATGCACGTTTTTTCGCTCATATTTGTTTCAAGGTATAATTTATATTGCTCAAAATCCCCCCAAGATCTTATTTAACTAAGTGTTTACTTATTAAGATTAAATTTAAAAAATTGTCTAAGTTTAGGTGCATTCCTGAATTTTTTATTGTTTTTATATTTTTTTAATAATAATTAATAATAATAATAATATTAATAATAATTATGTGGCCCCCGACCCGAAACGAGTCCCTGCCACCTGAAGGACATTACGCCATCTCTGCTGGTCCCGGGCCTCCTCCATCCATCGTCCATCATCCAAGCCCAAACAGAGATGCGTCCGCCTCAACTCTGTCTGTCCGACGAAGCCTTAGCCTTCCAACGGGGGCGGGTTCCCCCAGGCCTAGAGTCTACGAACAACCGTTGCCTCTATCTTGTATACATCTGTATGTATGATATTTGAATGTCAGAAATATTTTTATTATATTAGCAATAGTGAATAAGGTTGTTAAAATAATATGGCTCATACTCAGAGATTCAAGCACTATATATTTCAAATATAATTTAATTTATATAATGTAAAACATTGTTTAACAAAAAACGAAAATGGAAAATATACTTGTTCTTACTTACAGATTGATATTAAATATAAACAATGTATTTTTTCTTCTTATTTATATTAAAGTAATATATTAACCTTTGAAGTATCGCCGTACATGTACGGCCCACCTGATGTCGCTTTATTTAATGCCGCTTATAATTTCAAGACAAAATGTATATTTTTCGTATTATATACAATAAATGGATTTATCTATAATAAATAAATTTAAAGATTTCATTGGTATTTTTTTTTCTAGCGGTGAAAAAATATCTATAAAATAATATAAAAAACTTCGTAAATATATGTTTTGTATATCTCGTATAAAAGCTATTTGCCTAAATTACATAGTAGTTTTCATTAATTCTAATAAGTCATTTTACAATTGTCATAAAACATAAAAAAATGTATTCAAAATAAAAATTGGATGAAGAAATTTCATGGATCCAAAAAAATGTCAGTTACTGGAATTAAATGAGTTTTTTCTAGTAAAAAAAAGATTATGAAAAATGTGATTTATTTTAATTTACCTTACAAATACAACAGATAATCAATAAATATTATTCTTAAAAAAAAAATAAAAGAAGTTGAAAAATTAGCTTATTCCCAGGACGTGTGAATCTTAGAAAAATACTCACTCATCAAAGGGTTAATACTTGGATTACATATTTTTTTAATTATGTATTTGTTAAACATATATTCACAAATGTTTTAATAATAATAATATTTACATTGATTGATTTAAAGATTTGTTTTAAAAATATTTTCATTATTATTTAAGATTGGGGTTGATTCTTGACCTCAGGAGTTAAACTCCATAAAATTTTGAACCTATCAAAAGCCTTTTTAATGATTTAATATAATAATTATATCAAACTAATTAGTTTTTATTAATTTAACGATTAATATTTTAATTTTTATTTTATAGAAGAACGTCAACAATGATTAGCTGAAAATTTCTCGTTCTCAGTAAGATGCAGACCATTCATAGTATCTCATTCAGTATGGTGCTTTTACAAAATGATACTGGAGGATAAATATTCAAATAAAAAATGGGAATAATTTTTACAATTTATTTCTAATCATTATTTTTTCATTTGATGCAAGACGACTGTGTAACTAATTATTGTTCCTAATATATTAACAATTAATTCATAATTAATCACAAAAAAATATAAAGCCTTCACCCGATTATCATTTTTAATGAGTGTGTATGCAAAGCTTTTGATTTTTGACAAATTTTCATCATCTGAAAAAGTTAATAATATATGAAGATTTAAAAAAAATATTTTTTATATATTAATATTTTACTTGTGACTAATAGCAATTTCGAAGATATAATTCTTGTTTTCCTAATTTCATATTCTAATATCTCACATACTGTTGTGATGCAGATTAATTTTGAAAAGTTTATTATTACCCAAATATAGTTCGCTAAATTTTGTGGTTTCTGAAAATATAGTGAATATTATGGTTATAATTATTAAAAATATTTTGTCGATACTTACATCTGGTTCATTTGAAACAATTAAGTGGCTTATAGGCGCCAGTGTTCCGCATAATACATAAAAAATCATCATCAATAACTAAAATTGAATCAGTCAATAATATATTCATTAAATATGTAATATATAGAAATTCAAAATCATTACAGTTATTCCAAAGTACGTATTGATCAAATTGATGGTGTCGTTCAGATGATGGTATACGACGAAAAGTTTTTCTTCCCATATTTCGTTATTAAAACAAATTTTAATTGTTTCCATTGGTTTTTCATAATATTTTCTTCCCCAAAATTTTATCAACATTCCATAATCTTCGACATGTTTAATTTTTCCAACGCTTAGCTTATAATTCAAATATTCGAAACGTCTCGCAATTAAATCAATTTGGATTAAAAATAATAAAATTTGAAGGTCGATACTAAACAGGCATATATCATAGACATATACGATTACATTCTTGAAGTATAAATATATGTCATAAGAAATCAAGCAAAAATGATATATAAAAAATATGACGTGATATATGATGATTGATGTGTTGTAATTTGAAAATTGTTTCTTGTCATTGAAATTTAATAATAAATCAATTTTTTTAATTTTTTTGTAAATATTTTGAGCATTATCCACATTTTTATAAATATTTGTGATCGTTGATATGTAGAGTATCAATAATGATGCATGTGTTAATATATCCGATACTGCTCCCAACGTTTTATGTGCTTCGAAATAATAGAATTCAATGTAATTAATTATTATATATAAAATAACAAGTAAAACAATAACTGCGGATCTGAAAATCCTGTATTTTTTCTTTATTGGTGATTCATTTCTATCGGTTACATTCAATTTTTTCATGCCAATTGGAAATGCAAGGATATTATGGTATTTTAATAACGCTTTCATGTACATGTTTGTACTCATTATATCCCCCTATTAAAGTTTTAAATACGTTAGTAAATATATGGAATAATAAAATATATAAAATATTTAAATGACTTACTAATACAGCAATAATATTCAACTACTTTTCATGAAATTATCCATGAAAGACTGTTAAAATATTTTCCATTATTGATTTATATAATTGTGTTTGCATGTTTATAATTGAGAACATACACACATTATTAATTCAAGTGTATCCAGGGTTTATTAATTTAATTTCACTTAAATAATTTTACAATTTGACAAATTATAAAAGAAATTTTCTTATTATTAATTGATTTAACTGTTGCTTATTTGATGCATTATGATGGTATATGTAATAATTGTATGGAGTAGTCCAACAATAAGATTATAATTTATTACATAAAAATATAACGCTTTAATGCGAATATCTTTATTAATTATTGTATATGCAAATCTTTGTAGAGGGTCAATATTTTTTATATCTGGAAAAATTTAAACGAGTTCTTGTAATTTGCTGTAAAACTTATTAATTTAATTACTATTTTATTGTTTTAATACATTGGATTAATAAAAAGGAATGCACGTTTCTTTGTATATATTAATTTTCAGAGAATAATTTAAGCCCAAAATTCATCGAAGATCTTATTTAACTAAGGATCTACACGACAAGTTTGAATTTAGAACAGGTTAGTTAGGTGCATTCCTTAAAGTTTTATTGTCCTAATATTTTTTTATTAATAAAATATAGTCTATATAATTTATTTACATTTGTATATATGATACTTTATGCATAATACATAAATAATCTTAGTTAAAAGAATATATATGAATTATTTCATATATAATTAATAAATATAATATATAATTAATTTTACAAGCATGATGTAAAATATAGTTTTAATAAAAAAAGCAAATTGATGATCAAAGAGGTTTCTTCAGAACACAAAGATGTCAAATAGTGATTAAAAAAAATGCGCTTTTACTTTTTGATTCTTAATATAATACCTGTTACTAATAGTAATTTAGCTACAGCTCGTCCTGTTTTCTTTACTTCAATTTCTAAAATTTCGCATGATGTTGCGAAAGTGATGAGCCTTACAATATTTATAAATATCCATAACATGTCAGAGCATTGTTCAATCACCTTTAAAAGTAAAAATACAGATTAATATGTATTTATTCTTATTGTTTTGTAATTTTTGTTTTAATTAACATTTAATTTTTTTTTTAAATATATTTTTAATAAAACTTTAGATGGACGCAATAGAATTAAAAATACCATAGTGTTTGAAGAAGATCATTGTAAATGATCATTTTCTTTTAAAATCTATAAATAAAAGTAGATAATAAGTTGTCTATCCCATAATAAAATGTATAACTGATTTATTATACATATTAAAGATGATCACAATAGGTTTAAGCTATGCATTTTTTTTTTAACTTTTTACTCGATTTCAGTAGAAGATTTTAAATTTTACCAATTATTTTTCCTCGCTATGAAGAAATTAATAAGTCAATAAATAATAATATATTATGGCATCACAAAAATACACTAGGCATATATTTATTTAAAAACAATGTTGTGTAATTAAAAACAGTGTAAATGTTAAAATTGTGACATAATTGTTGGAATTGAGTTAAGCCTTAATATTGAATTAAGTTATGTATATAATTGACTTCTAATATTTTTTGTTATTATTATGTGATGCTTCTGAAATGATATCCTAATTATTTTTAAAAGTAAAATATTAAATTAATACAGTTTTGAATGTTCAGCAATTTAATAATTAAATTTTATTGAATTCCATATGTAAATTTAGACGTTTTTCATATAGATTTTCTCTGAAAATAAGGGTTTAGATATACCGTTATTTAAAAAAAATATAAATTCAATACACACCGATTCCTCTTCATCACTATTTTGAGAAACTATGAAATGATTTATTGGCGCTAGAGAGGAGCACATAAAATCTTGGATCATCAACAGCAACTAAAAAATATTTCGAATTTTATTAGTGATAAATAATATAACAATTTGACTAATAATATTAATACGATGATTACAGTGATTCCAAAATATTTGTTGTTCAATCCTATAGCATCCGCAAGTTGATGGTAAACGTAGAATAATTTTTCATAATCCTCATTATCAAAAGTAGACATCCGTTTGGACATTCTTTCACAGTTTTTGCTACCCCAAAATTCCATCAAAATCCCACAATGGTATTTATAATCCGAGATGGAAATAATTCTTCTTATGAATCTGTAATTGAGGATCTCAAAACGTCGATAAATCATACTGATCTCAATAATAAAAAGCAGTATTTGAATATCTATGCTGAATATACACATATGGTATAGAATTATGATCAAAAAATAATCAGATGCGAATAAATCTAATATAAATGCAAATAATCTTATTGACACATATATCGAATGATATAACCAAATGAATTTCCTAAATCTTTGAACGTCAACAGGATCAGTATAATTTAATAATAGATCAATGAATGATATTTTATTGAAAATTTCGATGGCATCCATATTTATTATATTGATTATTATGGCTAGGATATGCACTATCAATATCGATAATATAGATAAACCGTCCGTAATAATTCCTAATGATTCATCTCGTTCGGATGATATATATTTATGATGCAAACTAAATATTGTTGCAATGATTATTGATATATTTAAAAAATATGCATAATTTATATAGAATTTTCCCATTTTTGTTATATTATTTTTGTATATTTTTATTTTGGTTGATCCCACTGGGGTAGCAAATATATTATGACATTTGATTAAAGTTGTCATATACTCCCCAGAATACATTGAAATGTTATCTAAAATAATATAATATAATAATTATATTAATATGATGAATAATTGGATTATTAATACAGATTTTACTTGCTTGACCAAACAGACATAACTTTGGTTATCCGCAGATTAATGATTATGCATGTTATGTGAGGATATTGATTTTTATGTAACTGATTGCATGTTTATAAAGTGAAATGTTACATTATTTATTCAGTTATAATTGTTATGTATTATACATTGAATATCTATGCGTTTTTAATGATAATTAATAAATAAATAATGCATTGAATTAAATATTTTTTTTGCAGTTATCTACTATTGCTAATTTGTTCAATAACAACTGTATAAGTAATAATTATATTCAGGATGCTGACAACTAATTTATTATTGACGTCGAAGAAATATATTCCTTTGATATTGGTATCCTTTTTAATTATTGTACGAGAAAATCTTAACAATTTCTCTATTTCATTAGCGTCTGAAAAAATAGTGAGTTTAATAAATAATACAGATATTGTTTATAAAATAATAATGATTTACCCATTATTAAAAATAATTTAGCGATGGAGCAGTTAGTTATTTTTATTTCACATTCTAAGATGTCACAAATCGTAGCAATGCTAAAAAACTGTTTATACAAATCCATATAAAGTAAGAAATTTTTTCAGCTATCTAAAACATAATTAGAACATTTAATTATTGTACATATAATTATTATTAACACATTGCCTACGGGGGACGTGGATTCTACGTCAAAAGCGTATTTGTG
>JAGXCT010032261.1:0-20919 GCA_022495035.1 Philopotamus ludificatus | reverse complement strand
TCATAGTTTTCGTCGGACACCTATCCGATTACTAACTTAGCTCAGTCGCGGTTAATTTACATTATTGAAATAATATGCATGTTACCTACAAGCCATAACACTGGTTGACATAAGAATTTTTCATATTTTTATAATAATTCATAAAAAATATTTCAATACCCCGATCATCAATAACAATAAATAAAGTCCTTATTTTTTGTGTCGTTGAATCTAACTATATAAATAATTAGGAAACGCATATTTTAACACGACGTTATTTGACACTCATAAAGAAAAATAGGTTTTATGCCAATTCATAAAAAATAAGTTTATTAGTATGTAAATGAATCGTTTTTCTGAAGGAAGAATTATGTTATCTTCGTGTTATAGTACCTTGTCCGTTTTCAGATGAAGGCGATATACTGGCTCATGTTTTTCTCCATAAATTTGGCATTTTATTGCAGTGGGAACAATCCTGTACCTCCCAACTCGGTTCAGTTGCGGATATTGCTAAACCATGACAGCTCCATCTTTCTACTTTTCCTTTCTGCAGAAGGCGATATTTTATTCCAAGAATTATCTAACGTGCTAAATTTTACGGATTTTTATGATGTCCAGAAGATCTCTCTTCTTGTGTAGAAGGTCGAGGACAATTGAGTTCTTAGCGAGTTCTGTCCATGAAAACTTCAACATTCTTTGATAGCTTCCTAGCCGTGTCTCTTTGGGACCCTAAGTTTTTGGTTTTTCTCGAATAATTCTTTTAATATAAATCTTATGCCACAAACTATTTGTATTTTTCTGAGAATAAGTATTATAAATAAACATTGTCTTCAATTACTGAAAAAATAAAAACCACAATATTCGCTTCTATAGCCACAAGCGTGATGGTTTTTCCCGCTCGCATCCCGTACGATGTACCAAGTGCGAGTGAAACTGTGCGATTGATACGTGCCGCGTAGTTTCAAGTATTTGAAATCCTAAATACCAAATTATGAAGCATGTCAAGAATAACTATTTTTTTTCTTAGAATAATCCATTTTTTTATGAATTATTCATCAATATCTTGACTTGATATGCTTGGCTGTCTATTTCCCATTTTAAATAGACTCTCTTCGGACGATGTGGTTGGTTTTGAGCCGCCATGATGGATTGGTTAAGCGCCTTGTTCATTTTCGGACGTAGTCGATCTACTGATTCTTGCCTTTTCTCCAAAAAATGACGACTTTTCGCGTGCTGGAAGACTTCTAGAGCTCCCAACCTAATCCATTTGCGAATATTGCGGAGGCACGACTGCTTCTTTCTCCTCAACTATGATATACCTTCCATGAAGGTCTGCAGAGGACGATACTTTTAGGAATTTGTGCGGTCTCTAGAAGCTCTTGCTCTTTATGAAGTAGTTGAAATACGGTTGTTTTATATTTTTGACGCGTTTCTTCCGAGGGATCTTCAAAATTATTCCATAGTATTACATTTCAACCACTTCCAGCTGAATATATTACGTTACTAGCAACGTCCATGTCTCGCAACCATATAGAAGTATATACCTCATATAGCACCACAGAGTTCAAAGACAGATCCTTAAGGGGATTCGAAAATTATGATATTGATGATGAAAATCCTACTTATATTAGGTTTAGCAGATAGAGATGAACCTGTTTTAGTAAACCTAGCTCTAAGTAATGCTCATTACTGATTTCGACCCACAAAAAAAAGATTTTTGTAAATATATCAAAATTCTGATACTGTAGAGACAAGGACGAAAGATGTCATTAGATAACTCAAACAAAAAGTGTGCTAGGGTCTCTGAAGAAGCTTTTTTGATGACATAACTATGTCCCATATTTTCTGACAGTCTGTGTCATATGTCGCTCAGTAAAACGTTCATCATTGTCAACTTCGAAAGTGGTTCCTTCTGATGCAACATTAAGTGGCACTGTATTGTTTCACAAATGATATGGTGCCACTGCCAGATAAACTTGGAGGAAATCTGTTTCTTCATCATCAGATACCTTTGTTCTTGTTAACACCCAATCATCCCAATTTCACTACATCGGTGGCATAGACACGGTAAAACAGAAAAAAAAATACTTTTATCCCATCCACATTATTCAGGAGATCTTGTGCTATACAATGACTTTTCAGATGGTTCGCAATAAAAATTGACTGGTTAGAGGTGATAAAAAACTAAGATTTAATTAATTCATAAAAAAACAAGATAATAGCATGGTAATAATAGGCGTCATGGTAAACATATGTTCAAGATCAATCTTAATATATGTAGACATATAAAACTATTAAATACATAGTTTAATCGCCAAGTTTTTATATGAATAAATTATAATGAATTATTCATGTATTTTTTTATCGTACATACATCGTTAAAAATATTTATAATATTACACTAAACCAACTTTAATAAGTGTATTTCTTAAGTTATTTAATTAAAACTAAAGCAATTCACGTTGAATAAGTTAATGAACAGTGCAATATGAGTTTAATGAACCGGGAAATATTTAGTCGAACAAAGTTTGCGAAAATAATTCACACTTGATTTCAAAATTGTTAAGCAAAACCATATATAAGAAGCTATAATCGATATTAATAATGAGAAATAGGTGATATAGATAAATTATTCAATTTCGTAAAGCCTGATCCGGTGAAATCGTTTAATAATCATTAACCCTTTGTTATCTCAAATATATTAGTCCACGGGGATCAATTAATTTGCGTTTTTATGTAACTTTTAAAGGCGGTTTGACCATACAAGGATATCGACACATCCCTATGGACCGATCGATCATATGGGTCGCATTATTAATAATATAGACGCAGAGATTGTCAATTTTTTTTTGTAAATTAGTTTTTAATTTAATAGTTAATGTTTAGCCGTATTAATTTAATCTGGACGTTTAAAAAAATGTATGTATCCGATCCAATTAAAAATATGTTCGCTAACATACAATGGTAGTTGGAAAAGTTCCATAAATTTTCATGTTATGGAAAAATTTATACGAAAAATTGCAAATGAAAAATGTTGAGAAAACAATTTATATCTGTATATAAAAAACGATTGAATTATGCGAAAAAAGTGTCTGGGATATGCATTCGAAGCATGTTTTTTCGCAATTCAAATTATTTTTTGGCATAGATTAATGGATAAAATATAGAGCAAATATTTAACGTAGAGCTCTCGATTTATATCAAATATATTATATTAATATACAATTTTTTTATAAAGGTAATCGAACAACTGCCTTTATTCTGGAATGAAGTGTTAGAAAATTATTTTGTTGATTGGTATTTAAGATAAAAAAAACAAATAATGGCCGCAAAAGTACAATTTTTTGCAAAGATTGACAAAAATTATTTTTGTTAACAAAAACAAAATGAAAAATCGCTAGACTAAGCGTACAATCTCCAAAAAAGAAAATGTTCAAATAAAAAAAATATATTTGATACAGTGTGTCAAATGAGAGAGGGAAAACAAAATGGACGAAATCGAGCAGTCATAAAATACTTCGTCGAGAGCAGATTTCCTCTCATGTCGTTCCACGAACTTTTTGACCTCTCCACGCCCATTTCCACAAGCAATCCGCAGTATTTTCAGAGATACATATAATATAACGTGAAACGTTGTTGTCGAGTCAAACTTTTTGCGCGGTTTTTTAAGCCCGTATTCCGAAATAATTTTAATTAAAGTTATTATATTTTATTAACGAAACCAAATAATTTACAAAAATATAAATGTGTATTACTGTTCTAAAATAAATCATAAAATATTTTTAAAAATAATAAAAACCGGTTATAGGATATATATTTAAGATAATAATTTTATTAACTGTGGCTGCGAGACGTGGGGGTTTATATAGCGCAATGAAGATAAGCTTGTCACGTTTTCAGACTGACAAGCTAAGGTAACGACAAGTTAAGCTAAAAATTTTAGTAAAACTAGTCGCCAGATGCGACTGACTAGATCGAAGCCTCAGTGGAATATACAGACGATTATCCGCATTAAAAATATTGCTCTGTCTGTATGAAGCGGATATTGGCAATAACTGTTCGAGAACATCATCTACTTAGAATGTCCTAGCACGTAAAGATCTCCAATGAATAGCTGCTAAGGCAGTGTTCTAATGTATCGATCCAATGAGGGAAACGATCTGAGGAGACTTGGAGAAGATTATGGAGTAAGATTAAATGCAAGGCTTAAACCAATGATTCCTAAAGTAGCCTATATGTCACAGGAGTCAATAAATGCAGTTTTACACGTTCGGAGACCAATTAGGCTGAATTAAACACAAACAAAGAACTTGAGATGCAGTTAAGAAAGGGTTACAAGAAAGTTTTTGATAGATGTTCCATCTTTAAACCTTGTAAAAATGCGCGTTTGCCAAAATGTTATAAAAAAAATCGGTTGCAAATTGGTTGAATCGTGAAGATTAATATCCCCCTCACACACGATCGACTGATTCACGACTCGGGTTGGAAACTTGTCAAACATGCAACTGTTTCGTGGCCACGCCCATGTGCGGCAGTGGGGGTCCGCACACGGGTCAACTGAAACCAGACCGATTTCAAATCAACGTTCGACTGTTTGCGTGCGGCCGTTTTCGCAATCAGAAAATAGTTTTGTTGCAAGTTTGCTCAAATTTTAACCTGGTAATTTAAATTCTGTTCATGAGCATTGTGATAATTAGTAAAAAAAACAGGTGCGACCTGTCCATATACACCGCGGAGCTGCAGCACCCCCAAGAAAATTGAGGAAAAAAAATAAAAATATATAGGCGGCCACTCTATTGGTCACCCTCCATAACTTTCCTACGAATAACACAGGGATTCAGAATTATAGTAAACATAACCCTGCATAGATTTGACTAAAAACCCACGTAAACTTTCATAAATACTCAATAAAACAGTTCACCCCTGAAAATATATGTACATGTTTGTGTGCACATATACTTATGTGCATAAATAAATCTGGTCTCTAGCGGATTTCTCACCACAGAGCCAGTATACCCTGGGAAGGAAAACCATAATCTGTTGACCAATGATTGGTTTAGTCTCGATACTTTCGCCCTCTTCCTTCTTCCTTAGGGGGATCCATCTTGATGAGGTCTTTCCCATGATGAAAGGATTGCTATTGCGCGACAGGGCTAATAATCACTTGCGACCGGCTACTTGAGACTCGTTTTGGGCAGATGTGCATGTGTATGCCTGTGTATATCTATATAGGTGTGTATGTGTGGTCACTCGCTACTTGTCACTCGTGACTCATAATAAATAGATAACGCCTCAGAGACAAACCCCTTCTTACTTGCCCTGACACAGTCGAGAGGGTAAAATCCGATACCAACAGGGTAGAAGATGTACGTCCAATTCCAGCAATGGCCAAGAGAGAGAAACTCTTTACAAACTCTTTACGTGTGAGACTCGGGTTCCTTTGGTCTCGAGTGCTATTTGAGAGTTAGGTAAGGCCCATGCCCTTGGCGAGTCTTGTGGCTGGCAGTTACGTTGTGACTCGAATCAGTGCTGCGCTGTCCATACTGAGTCACTCTTAAAATATATATTTTTTTTAATTTTAATCTTCCGCAGCACCCCTAAATCTTTTACCCATCAGCCGCTACTGGTAAAAAATAATAATATATCAAAAATTTTCACTGAAAATGTGATTGAGCCAGGAGTTGAGCTATAACAACGTTCTGATGTGGGTAGGGTCGATTCGTAATCCTTTTTTTCGTAGCTCGGATGCTACGGGTACCTCATGTAGCACTCACGATAACGAATCGACGCGGATAGTGACTCAAGCCGCTCATAGAAAATTGGATCTACGGAACCATAATTGACGGGACCGTGATCGCTGCCGTACTTCGACACGCGATAACACTCAACTAACCGCTGAATGTGCTGAAAAATTGAATACTTCGGACACACGAAATGCGATCCAAACTACTGCCTTCTATAATTGATTTTAAAAAACAGTGGTATCTTGATATGAACAGGTGTATCAAATGAAAGACTTATTTCTTTTCACCAACAGCCAGAACAAGAATAAATAAATTATTTTTTATAATTGATGGTATTATTTGCCGCAAGGAGCGACGGCGTATCCCCCGAACGAATACCACGCTTCATACAAAGGTTAAAGTATCGCACACATGCCCGGTTGATGCGGACATGTTTTCCCCGCAAACATCATAAATTTTACAGGGCCGCCCTTGTGTTTTATTACAATTTCATATTGTCCAATTTAATTTCGACGAACGCACGTGGTGCCTCGGTACGTACACGCGTTCAATTACCGGCACGACCGTCGGATTTATATCCGTCGGCCACGCGAATACGACGAATCCGACGAAGCGGTCGAATCATCAACCCGTTGCCTTCCCCTCGGTTTTACCCCCACCACGACGTACTGCGATGTTATGGCACGGGGGGTCGGGGCAATCAGCCGCTTAAAATCTGACGATAACCGGACCCGATCCAATTGGTTTACGCGGACCCGCAGTTTAACGACGTCACATACAAATTAAATAAGCGAGCCACTGAAATTGTGGAAGATTCGAGATGGAAAATGCTGAAAATTATGAATCTTGAGCCAAAAATAAAAACTCAACTGTGGATCGTCCTTAGGGGCAACCGGGACACTGCCCTACATTCATTTCTCCTAATAAAAAAATAATAATTAGCTGAATTATGCGACCATATAATGTCTTATTCTTTTTACTAAGCTACTAATCTAATCTATAAACTATTACATACATCATAAAATTATAAATATGTTCTTCTTATAAAAAAATATTATACTATTATATAAACAAATGTTTGGGCAATAAATATCGAACTTAGGAAAACCGATAACACGACTTCCGGTAGATTAAGTGTTAAAGCATATTATCTTCTTCGCATATGTCAACAATTGATTAATAAAACAGACGTTAAAAATTTAGAATCAATTGGGCACATTAAAAAAATTATAACATCTGTACTTGCCAAGAAGTAAATGATAAATCCATGAACAGAGTATGGATAAAGCCATGACCGTGGTATCCAAGCGATCTCAACAAGAAGAACATATCGTTTGAAAAGGTCTATGAGATGTAGTTATTCAGGATATTGTGGATTTATTGCACATTTTGTGAGTGATTCTAAAAACAATGAACCCAAAATATTGAATCGAGGCAAAGGTTTTTGACGTTTTTTATGGTGTTTTATATTGATTCAATCAATAAAATAATCTCCATCGATTTTAATAGCATTCTCCCATCATTCTATCAACTTAATAATACCATTAGAATATAACAATCGACTTTGAAGCAAAAAAATAATTAGGGGAAGTTTTTACCTGCTTTATTGTATCAAATTTTTCCTCATTTAATTTTTTTTTGTAGAATAAATGATAATCGGAAGGAGCAAAGTCTGGGAATATGGTGGATTTTTAATAACATCCTCATGCAATTCATTTAGCTTATGTTTGATCATCATCGCCAGATGTATTCGTGTGTTCTAGTGATGAATGAAAAATAAAGCGTCAACTAAAGCTAAACGACTTTATCATAACAATTTCAATAATTCTATAAGAGCTAGGATATTCATTACATTTGTGTGTTATATATGCATGTACGATATATAATTATGCCAATAACCAAGGGCGGCTAGTCCTTAGGGGTAGCACACATTTTTTCTAATAAAAAATATTTTTAGGTCAATCTTGTATCTGCCCTGGTCACGTGGTCGTTAGCCTCAGTTCAGAGTTTAAAGAGAAAGGTCCGTATTGCTGTATACAGAAGGTCGCTTTTCGTTTTCGGCGTATAGCTCAGTTTGGGGCAGACCTGCATATGCCCAACCGGTCTATATTTTCTCTATTCGAAAAATAAACGACACCGTCAACGTTTTTCGATTATATTTTGCATCTCTTGCAATATCATCAACTGATTGATGAAAATCTTTTAAGTTTCTATAATTCAATCGATTATGTGTGAATAAAAAATATTTTTGTTTAATATCGCATTAAAAAAAAAATGATAATTTTATTAATTACTTGGTTGGACCTTTCTGTACCAAAAATATACACAGATTATTTTTTTTGAGAACAAATGGAGGGGAGGAGCACTTCAATCTCATGCCCCACCTGTTTATTAAGTCACGAGTCGCCCCTGTAAAATTTTAATTATATTTATAATAATCTATATAGCAAAACTATCGAATTATTTCATACTTTGTATTATTATCGATAAGTATTGTTCTCAATCATTTTTTTTATGTGTATGAGAGGTGATTTTCCCACCACTCACGTGCAGGACTATCAAGTTTTTTAGCACGTTTATTTTTTATTAAATAATTAACATAATATCAAGAGGTAGGATTCTCTGTAAAAATATCTCGCAAAATGTTCTCATCAATCAAGCAAAAGCCATTGACAATATAATTAAATTCGATACTTAAATGACTGATACGAATTAAGCTTTCACCACGCCCAAGTTTGATTATGTAATTCAGTATCAGCAATCAACGATTTATGTCAAAGCGATATATTTAATAATTTATACATATAATGGAATTTTATATGTATATTTTGATGCGTAATACGCGTGATACACGAAAGAGCAAGTCGTTATTATCGTTGGAATTAATTATAAAAGTTCTACCGAAACAGTTCGCAAACTTCATGGAATTTCCGGTCAAAATGAGTCATCAATTCGTATATTAATTAAAAAAACTGAGAAAACTGGTTCGATTTCAGACGATAAATCATCCGTGCCTCATTATAGCGGGAGTGTGTTGGTTGAGTCATATTTTATTGAAAATGAGGTTGGAAATACTGGCACAGAACATGGTAATCAATTTTAAAGACATGTGTTTTTATCAGGACTAACGCAAATATATCACAAATAATTTCCAAGCTTAATTTAAAATTTAACGCGCTTTTACGATGATCGACTGACAATAATAACAACGATGTTATCTTACCAAATATCATCAAAAGAGCAAGACTTTGCAAGTTGAGCGAATTATTATGACTTTTCAAATCTAACGCTCTTATCGAAACAGCATATATATTATATAATACTAATATTGTATATATTATCAAAAAAATATCTTTACCTGCTAAAAACGTAAATATTCAGTTACATTGCGATTGATATGTTAACAAAATTTATCAGATAAAATCCATACAAAAATATATATTATTTATATTACATATATTAAGTAAACATCTGGTAAAATATTTTATTTAACAACTGATAACAATTTAAATGCCAATATGGATAAAGCATTTATTGATAAACGAGTGTATATCTGTGTGCTTCTATACAGCGAATATGAAGGGCCCTGTAAGATACGAATGTAAGCCGTGGAAACGTCAACTATAACAACGGAAGACAGACGAAGATGCCATTAGTCCTATTTAGAATTTACATGAGGAGAATGGTTCTTTTATTATGAAGACGTAGAGCGCACAATAAGTATCAAATCAGAGATAGTTTGAAGATCGATGTACCAAGGAAATAATTGTCCTATCAAAGTCCTCTAATTTAAAATGATGACAGACTATAAGTTAAGAAAATCCTAGAATGTTATCGACAACAAACTTCGTATCAGAATTAGATTGGACAACATTAAACAAGCTCGACTAGGGTCTTGAGAGGAGACATACGAAACGAAAGGTATATAGATGAAGGACCTATCAAGGAGGGTGCAGGAGTGCTACAGCTTCTATAAACAATGAAATTATATTTTTTTAAACTGAAAAGAATTAAAAATTATTTACGATCCACAATGTGTCAGAGAATACTAAATATACCATTAATATCCAACGTTAGATTATTCTGAATTAATATGAATGGCCTCTAAAATATTAGTAGACTTGGGCCTCTTATTTTCTCTGAAAAGCCCCGTATGACCCTGTACGGCTCTGTATTCAAGAAAACATGTTTCCTTGAAAATTAGACACAACTTGAAAATTACACTATCACGACTTTCAGGCTCCAGCAATATAATCCTTAATAAATATAAATAAATATATGGGCATTGATTTTAAGCCAGTATTTTCCACGTGCTCATCTAGGTTGAAATATGGCTTCTTTCAACGTTATAAACTCCTTTAAAAAATTACAAAACTCTTCACAATCTGAATAATACTAATAAATCAAATAAGGCATGTGAGGACTATTTGCTAGTGACAGTCGATTTCTATATCGAATATAGGATAAAATAATCACCGTGGACATCTTCTAAAGCTTAGTTTACAGGTGATCGTTGATTGGGTGAAGAATTTATTAAATAAAGCCACTGATTTTCAGTTGGCTGACAAAAAAAATTGGGTGAGACCGGTCTGACACAATTCCATCCCTTGCCATTTACCTATATCAGATATACCAGCTTAGACTGGTTCAGTCGATGCAACAAAAGTTGTGGCAGTTTTTTCGTGACACAACCCGTGATTTTAAAAATCAAACTCACTGTTTAAGATAAATAAGAAGAGAGATGATAGATAGCTTTGCTCAACTCTGAAAGTCGATACAAAACGAACAACGTAGCAAATTATATTGTTGACCATGTCCATGTGTTCGACTCTATCAGGAGGCCCGTAGGAGAAATACCACATCGTATAGTCGTAGAGTCGAGTGTTGTCGCGTGCCGGTATTAGACGAGGTGGCGATGGCGGTTGGGCACAATCGTAGTTTCGTAGATTCTACGGAGCTACGAGGAGCCAGGCCGCTATCCAGGCCAATTCAGTGACCGTGTGTGCTACGGGAGGTGCCCGTAGCCCGATCAGACCGTGAATTAAATACGAATTGGCCCTAACCTCGTCTGATTATTATTATTACAATCCACGCGTGACAGCTCGACTCCCAGACTTGGCTGACCTGGCCCGTATTCAAAGAGCCAAGATAACCTGGAGAACGTCTGTCTACAGTCATGACATCATGACTGAGACGGAAGTGTCCTCCAGGTGGCAAAGACCCGCCCCAGGGTTATAAGGCCACTGTAAAGTAATAGTGTAAGTCATGATGCGCGATATCTAGATGAGAAGAGGATTGTAGAGCTGAAGTAACTGAAGTCTTGACAGACGAAACTATCACACAAAAACCGTGTGAAGATGCCCTTAGGTTATTTAAGCCTTGAAGTTACGTGGACGGCAGAAATTGACTAACACAGAATTCTGGTGTTTCGCAGACGATTTGGCTCTAACGCCAATAAAGAAAAGATATGCAGTACGCCCTTAATAGAAGTCAGACGTGGCAGCGATCTCGTTTCGGTGAATCATGGTTCCGTAAATACTGTGAGGATTAGATACGGTCCGAACCGCTATCCAGGTAGATTCAGTGAAGTGGATACTACTGGAGGTCCCTATAGCATTCAATCCATGCAAAAAAGAATTGCGAATCGGCTCTATCCACATCCGAGTGCTACAATCTGCGCGACAGCTCAATTCTGGGCCTACGTCTGGCGACCTGGCCCGTATTAGAAAAACCTGGAAAACCATTCATTGGCTACAGGCTTAAGGCGAACGCTTCTCTGCTGTAAAGGCAAGGACAGCATCGGGTCGGGATTCACTTGTATTTATTAAGTCATTGGAAGTTTGATGAATTAGAAGATGACATAATTGGATCCTTATCTTCATGACCGAGGATGTCTTCTAAGACTATTGATAAGCTATTTACATCGAATCAGTGTTATGGCTTGTAGGTAACATGCATATGTACCTAGGATGAAGCTGTGTCAGACCGATCGGACACGGTTCCATCCCTTGCCATCCATCCACACTGCATTTACCAGCTCGGGACTGGTTCAATTGGTACAACAAAGCAATTTTTTTCCTGGAAACGCGTGATTTTAAAAATTAAACTAAATAAAAGGGAGAGGGAAAGTAGTGTTACAAAACTTTCCGAAAGTTAATGTAGTGAGCAAATACTCTGTAGCAAAATACATTGCTGAACAGGTCCATATGTCCAATCGGGCCCTTCGTCGGGAGACCCGTATGGGAAATGCCACATCGGACAGCATGGAATAGGTCGTGACGTGCAACATCCAGGTAAGGACAGGACCACAGAACATGACTGTAATCCTGCCAGATGAACCCACAGCAACAGTGCGAAGACGCTACCAGGTTAAGCCTTGAAATTACTGTGGCCAGTCAGAAATTGACTGACCTAGAAGTCTGGGAAGAACCAGCTACAATTAAGACTGGATCTGATATCGCGAAAGAAGAGATAGGTAGTCCACCCTTTGGGGGAGGAATACCACCTTCCCTGCCACTGATCAAAAGCCGATTCGCGGACGAATGATTTTAAAGTTGCTAAAGATTCGCCCTCGATTGGGCAAATTGTAATGTCGCCGATGACAGCAGGACTGTTTTTTTCATGGAAAAACTGACTGCTCTTAGATGGATTTCAAGGATTTATTTCGATAATGTAAGTTAACCGCGACTGAGCTAAGTTATTATTAAAATAAATAATATTTAAAAAAAAATAACCAGTATCGTGGTTTGGCACTGGGGAGAATATAAGTGAGAAAGGAATCTTTCTGTTATGTCATCTATCCATCGTAGTCAAATAAATATAGTAAAATTATAGATGGATAGCCATTAATATGATCTTTAATATTAGGTTGAAAAAAATGAGACATGATGCTATAATATATGTAGTCAGAAGAGGTTAATAAACTGAATAAATAAATCAAGATAAGCAAACTGTGTTCTTACGCAATGTGTAATAAAGTAATACATGATCATAAACAAGTGACGCATTTTATTGCGAAACACAGCCTCAGGGAAGTTTTTCTCTCTGGATAAAAAAATAATAATAGTTATTATGCCCTGCGTCTCGTCAGCCGTCAGTTCGCCACCCCTGGTGTTGTGGTGTGAGGCCTCGCGGTTCATTAGCGACTTGAGGGGGCGCTCCACACACGTACCAGCCAGCCTCCAAACTATTTATAATTCGCACATACGTACGTATGTATGCGAAACATTTCCACGGGAGGATTTTCCTAAAATTAGCCACATTTCGGTATAAAATTAATAACCAATATTTTGGATCGCGTGTTTGCGGAATTGTGGCTATCGAGCTATTTCAAAACTGTGCCCGTGCCGATGGCCCCCCGGGGCGGATTGTAGTACACGGTGTTGCCAAAATGGAACAGAATAAATTTGCGAAACAATATAATCTTGGTTGCGTGGTTGTGGCTGAATTTGCCGTATTGATATGCGATATAAACGTTTTTACACCCGGCGATTATATAAGTTTTTCCTTAATGATCCGTGCGATATCGCTGTATTAAAAGTTTTATCTCTCACAGACTATTTAGAGTAAAATAAAAACGGATTATCCGGGAGCACGTATTAAATTAAGTTTTTTTTTCCGCTGAACTTTTTCCTTTCTCTACAAAAATTGGTCCAATTTTTATACGCACATATATACATTCTTTTCGATACTATCGACAATTTTTTACCCTGGGGAAGTAAACAATCACGAGCCCTTATTCAGCCGGCCCGCATATGAACTCTCAGACGAAAATTTAATAATAAACTGTACTGAAATTCATCCGACGATTGCCAGAAAATATACCGTATCCGTAATATATTCCGAAAAAAATATAAATCAAAGGGAAAACTCGGCTCAATTGGAAAGATATACATATTTTGTAATTACTTTGAAACCGATACTTTGCAACGAAAGGCCCGGGGGTTTTCGATAATTTCCAATAACAGCGCCGTTTATACGCGCAGAATAGGCGTTCTATTTAATTATACGAAAATAAATACCGCCAACCAAACAAATATTTATAATACGGATACTTAAATATTCTTCGGATTTTATTAAATCAGACGTCGTCGGTAACCGTTTTGTTTGCAGTTAAGCGATAATCAATTTCGCATGAGCAAAATTAATTTACTACGCGAGAAAACAATTTCCGCGCACATTCGCTGCTTTTTTTATGTCGAAATCGTATTTAAATTTATCAATTTAAATATTTAATATTGTGTTATGTATGTGCATATTGTGTTCGCAATAGAAAATGCAAATACCCGCATCATATTTAAATTATACAGAATATGCAAAACGCATCGCACAAAAATTTGGTTTCACAACGAGAGAAAACTAGTGAAAATAAAATAATTATGAATTGACAAAACATAAAACGAATTATGGTATTTTAGATTATTTAATCAGTAGCAATATGATAGATCCTATATTTGACGAATCCGTATAAAAATTTCTTCATTGTTTCAGACACTAATTATATATGAAAATCGAATAAGTTCTTTTGTAATTAGTTTCCTTCCTGTTCAGACACAATTTCATGAACAACAGGTTGTGACATAAACCTCGAAAATAACTTTCTAACAATCATTCTGGTCATAGTTTTCCTTAGGTTGAGTTTGTTATCTCAAAAGAAACTTCTCTCCCTGTCTTATCGATTTTTCCAAAAATTCTCTCACGTTTCGACGTTACTTTTGTATAAAATTGCTGAATAATCGGATAGATTAGAGAAGTTGTGTTTAGTAGTTGATATCTAATAAGAATTTAGTTACGTATCTTCCTTTTTTCATGATAGAAGCATTGTGTAACATTTTGGTAAGATTTTAAAACAATAATCTTGTATATTAACACTCAAGCACCCGCTGTTTTCAGGCGAAACTTACACCTAAACCCCGCATCTTTTTATCGATCTTGCGATTTTGCGCGGCTCTGTAAAAAATGCTTAATAACTTTTTTCCTTTTGGAGATAATTTGGCCAAAAGAGAAGTATTATACGTATAGTATACTTATATTAGATTATTAGAATATTTAGATAAGAAATAAAATTTTCGAGCTGTGAAAATGATGATTTATTGTATTTTAGACGAGAAAAAACAAATAGATATCTTTATGTAGTATATAGGTAATTTTAGCTTTTTAATAAAGGATGTGCCGAGTTGTACCACATAAATATTCCAAAAAAGTTATTTTGTTGAATGGACAAACGAAAACCTAAATTCGTTACAGTCGATGTGTAAGTACTGGAAAGTTTTCGATCCAAATAATCTATTATTTCTAGGTCAGTTTTTAACCATAAATAAATACATATGTCATATATTTTATAAAGGCCATGCAGAGCAATGAATGAAACTGTGTCCAGTCGTAAAACTTTAAAAGAAAGCCTTTTGTAGCGCATTAGATACTTACGTTTTTCGTGTAGACCCACTGATAGTGCGGGAGCGGGTGTTTACCGTTTACGAAAATTTCCGCACTAACGCGGGACCGGGTCCTTGAGTGTTAAGTTAACAATGATATTTTCTCTTTTGTGATGTGAGTTAATTTATGATTATTTTCCAGAGGAGGCTTGTCTCGTTACAATTACAATTTTGTTAAAGAATAAATCTCTAAGAGTATTCTACAATCATCAATAGATGGTAAGCACTTTAAATATCATATCCATGGACTTTTACTTCATTTCATCATTAAATTAATAAAATATTAACTGGGTTCAAGATTTTCTTAAATTGTATTTATTTTGAAAAAAACAGGTTTTTCTTCTAATGCACTCTCGTTTTTCAGGTTTTTACGTTGTTTAATGTTATATAAATATCATCGTCAATTATCTATTAGTGATTAATTGGCATTTTCCATAAATGTATATGACAAAATGATAATTTTAGCTGATAATGTGGATATTGATAAATTTTTCTAAGAATAAAAATAGTTATTCATGATATGCTTCATAATTTGGTGGTTACTTTGGATTTTTTAACAAATCAATATGACGTGTCACTCGCACTTGGCACATCGTACCGGATGCGAACGATAAAAAAAATATCGCGCGCGTGGCAAAAGCAGGGAATATTGTTGTTTTTATTTTTTTTCGTAATTGCAGACAATGACTATTAGTAATATTTATTCTTTAGACTTTTTTAGATAAATACAAAAATTAATGACACGTAGGATTTATATTAAAACTCGGGGTACTCAATATACCCCATCGGTTAAAACAATTATGTACGTTGATTTGCAAAATAAAAACACAAAATTAGGTTTTTATATTTATTAATACGGATAAATAAATGGCATTTATTGTTGTCGGGTTTAGTATATAATAGACAGTTGTTTTCTGTTATTTATATCTTTCTAGAAAAAAGAGGCAGTTTTTATACATCTTTCATTAAATTCTGTTGGTTTTTTTTAATTATTAAAATACGATTCCAAGTGATTTTGGACTTGTTCAACATTTGTATTAGTTTTTATCTCGTAGCGAATGTTCCATCGTCCTAAAAAAATAATAGTCTAAAGGTGCAACATCAGGTTAGAAAATAGCTCTTTTAATTTGAACTGCGTAATTTATTCTACGTCTTCCATTATAATTCCGAATAATTCATTATTAATTGTTTCCAAAAACTGATCGATTTTTAAACAGTAATTCTTTAACCTTAATAGAAGTTTTAGTAATTCATAGCGAATTTTTTTCTCTTCAGATTAATATATAGCGATTCAATTCCCATCCCCCAGTAACAATCCTTCATATGTGAACAGTAAAGTTAACACTTTATGAGCTGCAAGGTTTTGCATCAAGCCTAGCCTGGGGGCCGCATGGTTTCATGTAATGATAATCCAAGCTAACATGCACGTGTATCCGTCTGTGGTCAAATAGTAGAATTACATTGTGCATCGTGGGGGTAGGCTCTCACGCCAAAAGGCGTGAACGGCTCATAACGCTTGGCTAAAAAATCACGCAAAAATGCGTGAACGGCTCATAAAGTGTTAATACGCGGAACTTTAATTCTTCGTCTATTTTTCTTCCGTGCCTTTAAAATAATCCTATACTATTGCCTAAAAACAGCCGAGATCTTATGATAATTCCGCGATTGTTTTACACGGATCTCTGGGCGTGGCATTTTTAACTATAGGCCAAAAAATATCAAAACAGAAAATTGATCATTATACAATGATATCAACCGCGACGTGTTAACTCATCAGTAGCCACATACAAACAAAAATTGATATTTCTTTCCGCTTTACCTAATATATGTCTGGATATAACAAACACAGTAAATTGCAAAGCAGTGGTAATGTTTTAGATCCCTAATATTATGTTGGATAGGACACATGAGGCGTAAAAACGAGGGCTACGACCAGAACGGATGACAAAATGGGTCCCTTAACGAAGGGAGACCTCGAAAAATGAGGGAACTATGTCATGCGGACTGGCTCAGAATAAGATAAGTCGGCGACGATTGACGCCTTGTCATTGACAGGACGAGCTAAAGGGCGTCTGCGAAAGGGTCCAAAATCACAATGAGGATTACACAATCCCAAAATAAAATATGCGAATCATTACCGTCGACGGCTGCTGAAAACGTTCATCCACGATAGCAAGACGCCTTCAGATATCGTATTTTTTTGCGGTTAATTTGTTAGCCGGGAGAGATTCGGGTGTCGGGTTCCATATCTCAATTAACATTCAATCCCGGGGCCCTATTCCCATTATCCGAATCAATCAATTTTTACGCAGATCGCCTCGCATCACTGGTCCAATTCAAGACTGTCATCCCCGGCATCAGGTTGCTATGGTCACACGACCAATTTTCACCAGCCAACGCCCACACCTGACCTTTCAGCCGCGCCGCGTCCACCCCCCACCCTCGCAGATTGAATTTGCAGACATTTTATCCGCATTAAAAAATCCTTAAATAAAATATTATATTGTAAATATCTTGGCGCTCCGCGGCGTATCATTACTTTTTATCGCGGCCGCCTTTATTGGCACTTTTGAAGACCCCGAAAAAAAAATCTAATAAATACCGCATCAGCGAAAATCTTAGAGGAGAGGCGAGGGATGAACTTTTGCATTAGGTTTATATGAAAAGCAAAACGATCCATAAAACCGATGTCGGTGCTTTCGCCATTAAAGTGGATAAAGTCGGCTCTTGAATTTTCGTGATAAAGCTTAATTAAGTTTTGAAATGTTTTCATTTATATTTTGACACTTTAATTTAGAGACGAAAACGGTTTCAGTGTAAAACACATTAAAATGCGAATTTAATCAACACACTCTTTTAAAAATAACATCGGACCGTCGTGTGGATCGCCGATATGCAAAATTTGAATGAAATATTACGAATTTAGCGCCGAGGATTAATTAAAACTCAGCTATATATAAATTGTATGCTTTACAATGCACAATCCATTTTAATGCACAATCCATTATTCATTACATATAAATAATTTGATAAATCATTCAATAGTCTGGTTCAATACTTAGAAATGTTAATATATACCATCTGTCATTCAGAATATTAATACTGAAAATAAAATATCTGAATAATTTAAAAATACAGCACAAAAAAATCAACAAAATTAATAATTTTTGTTTTGCACGGGGGATATGTTCCATATGCCACCGTGCAATAAAAGAACGGGCGAACCTAATAAATTAACCTTTTCTACTCCGTGGGCCAGAAGTATTGGCCCAAAAGATTTTCTAGCAAACAACTTGAACCGAGTTTTTTTTTATTTAATTTAAAAAAAGTCTTTTTTTGAATCGGATATCAGATGAAACACTATAGATCAGTGATGTCCAACACGCGACCCACGAGCCGCATGCGGCCCAGTTCGTTTTGTTTGTTGTCCTATTGGAGTTTTCAGACTTCTACTAATATTAATTTCATTTGCAAAAGATTAATTTCATTTGCAAAGGATGGAATTTACCTAAAAGGGTGAAATAGACTTGCAAAACCGAAAAGAAAAAATACTTAAATAGGTACGAAACACAAAATAATAAATTTGAAAACAAATAATGACGCATTACGAATTATGTGGTTGAATTACATACGACATTAATTAATAAATTGTTTTCAAATTTATTTTATAGATGCTTTATATTAATTTTTCCTCTTTTAATAAATTTGTAAGAAAAATTATAATGAGAGTAACTCATAGATTAGGAAAGGATAATTAAAAAATATTTATTTATCACATAGTTTTACATAGAGCTTTACAAGGTACAACATATTTATTACGTGGAAAATTGAAATAGATTTGATTTAATAACAAAATCATTCTATTAAATAGTTTTTTATGGAAAGTATGGACCGTGTAAAAAAAGAGATTGAGATTGTTTCATGTACCATATATATTAGTAATCGATAATTCAAATTAAATTTAATATTAAACAATAAACGCTTCCGTTTACGTCATTAAATATATAGAATATAGTTTTACTGATAAATTATTTAGTACAAAATCGATCGAACAGTTTTATTTAAAATCAGGCATATTCTTTTTAAATAAAAATTAAAGTCGACGTATTTCGTGAATTTATTGCTGATATTAATCCTTTACACTCGTATGGTGCCGTCTGGAGCATCATTTTATTTATTTTTATGCAATAAAACGCAATGTTATGCGTTTAATTTGGTATGTTTTGCATTGGTTTGTATTGATGTAGATAAGAGTTCTAAAAAAACACAGCTCTTTAAATAACATATTATATCTGCCTTAATTAAATCAATAGGGCGGTTTAATTGCGATAATGTGGCAATTTTCGTGGCAAAATTTAATTTTGGGCAAAAATTTTATTGCCTATTTTTATTTCCTATAAAACGATTATTAAATTCGCTAATGCAAGGGGTTAATAATAATTTTAGATGAATAAAGTTGAAACTATGATTTTATATAATATAAATTTGATAGTAATTGAATTGAATTGCGATCAAACGAAACAAATTCTCACAAAAGGATAGATGGGACGAAACGTTTCTCGGTCGAGGTTTTCTTTCGAGACCAAAGTTACCGACAAAGGAATCCCTTCACCGCGCGAAATTGTAAAGAAAATTGATGTTGCGGAAGACATCCTGCCAAATTTCTCCGCATAAAAAAGTTTTTTTCGCGGAAACGTGCCGTTTTCGAAAACGCCGGCCCACGAAATCGACCGCGGCGGCGGCGGCCCGATTCGCGGCCGCCGCCACTCTAATGAACATTTAATGGCCGGATTGTTTGAAAGTGTCGTTAATCGCGGCGCGTCTCAATAGATTCGGGCATAGAATAGGGAATGGCGGATACGTACCGTGCGCGGTCCCCGCCACTGATAAGGATCGGCTGTTGTTATCGGTCGGCGGCATAAACAATCACACGCGAGCGCTGTTTACATTTTTGTCGGCTGGCAACACTGGCCGCGGCGCGCGGGCGGCGCGCGTCTGCAGCGGCGGCGCGTGCAGGACTGGCAGCCACGGCGGCGTGGGCCGAGCGGCGACTAGAGCCCAGGGCGCACCATCGATTTTTCATGACCCCGCGATTTGCGATTAAATGCTGACTGTCTTTTCGCAAATGTTAAATTTAATCGCAAGTTGTTGCCGGCGACAACGACGCCGCCAACCGAATCAGTGCTGCCAATCGCACAACTCCATTTTTTAACTGACCTGACAACTCAAAAATCGACCATGATTTCATATACACCCAACTATTTTTTTATAGTGAATAAATATTTTTTTGAATTATATTTTCCATTCTGGTCTAATACCTTTTGCCATCTTTCTGGCAGTAGCATGATTTCACGCTCATAAAATGTTTATACTTTGCTGGCAGAAAACTAATCCAGGTGGTTTTTCACCTCCTCATTTGAAGTAAAGGTTTTACCGTCTAAAAATTTTGTAGAGACTGGGAACAAAAAATGAAATGGTGGGAAAGATAACGAAGAACGTTTATGCAACCAGAATTTAACGGTGAATTGAGACGTTATCAGGTTGATCGAAAAGTAATTTCGATTGTTTTTTTAAGAAAATGAAAGACGATTTTCTTATAGTGAATAAATATTTTATATAATTATTTATTGTCCATTCTGGTCCAATACCTTTTGCCATCTTTCTGTCAGTAGCTTGATTCCACGTTCATTAAATTTTATTTTTCCAGTGATCCAGGTGATTTTGGACCTCCTCATTTGAAGTAAAGGTTTTACCGTCTAAAA
>JAGXCT010032260.1:0-24946 GCA_022495035.1 Philopotamus ludificatus | reverse complement strand
TGCCGCCGGTAGACCGACCGCCAAATTCTCGCGGCACGTGTCACTAGTATACGTTCTAATCACTCTTGGCACATCGTACTAGATACGACCGAGAAAAACATTGACAAATAAAAACGATATCTATTTTTTATCCAAATCTAAAGATTTGGAAAATATCAAGTACAGCTACGGCGTAAACCGAAGACTACCTACAATCAACCCTCCTATAACGGTCTCAGCTGTAGAGCGGCGTGCGTGGTAATCCCTTCTATAGTGCCTCATTATAGATTGCCGTTTTCTACAAAATACTATCTTACCCTTTGATTAAAAACAAGATAAAACATGCTCATGTGAACAAACTATAATAGAACATGGTAATTTAAAATATAGATTTCGTTTAATTTACAATATACAATTAACAATCAAATTTTCAATAGATGCCCTAGTCTTTTATAGGATGATTATCTATAGCGCGGTCCCTATCTTGACGCTGTGGGAGAGTTGATTGTATATAGCAAATATCGGTAGTGTCAAAAATACACGCCGTTTTTGCAAGTTAGTTTTAATGTGTTAAAAAAATATTTTTTTTGCTATTCACTTGCGAACAACCATTGCTCATACTCAGATTTCTATCGGGCAATTTTTCACCGCTAGATGAACCAGGTCGTATGACGTCTATAACACTGGATAACAATGTTCTATGTAATCGATTTGATGGAGATGAATCCGAGCCCCTCCATTAATGCAGTAGCAAAGACACTTGGGTCAACTCATTCAACTGTATATCGACATCTGTTAGTGATTGGGAAAGTTTCGAACTGAGAAGCTAGGTTGCTCTGTATTTACAAAACTTTGTTAATTGAGGCATTAATATAGAACACACAAAATTAAACAATTATTGATAAAAATAAATTGGGTTTTATCAATATTGTATTGATTCTAGCTTAAAATAGTCCAATCCTTGGGGGACATGTTGGCCACAATCCTATAGCCAGAACTGTGACCCAGACCCTGAAAATTTAGCGTTTTGTAGAAACTGGCAATCTTGAGCACTATATGAGGGACTGCCACTCTATAGCAGGAGAATCTTTAGGAAGGTTCACTGTATATATGCTATACCTAAAATTAGTAGGCCAGATGTATTGGCCCAAAAGATTTTTAGCAAAAAAAATTTGACCTCGTTTTTTTTCTATTTATTTATAAAAAAAATATATTTTATTGAATAGGATATTAGATCGAACCCTATAGATCAGGGGTGAACAACGAACGGCCATTCAAAGATTTTATATTTTGTCTTTTAAAAAATTCTACAGTCTCATTGTTCTCCAGCCTTATCCCGCAGCCTTAGGTGTAATTATAGTCTTTATCCACATATATCTTTCGCCGCTTTTTAAACCGATCCGTCTCGAAACCAGCGGCGTCGGCCGATTGGGTCTATTTCATATGAAATAAATGTATGAAAATATACCCCAAGCATTTCAAGCCAAGATATTGATGAATTCTTCAACAATACCTTGACATTTGTTTTAAAAATAGATTATTCTTACAATAAAAATAGTTATTCATGATATGCTTCATAATTTGGTCGATATTTAAGATTATTTACTAATTAGTCGCGCGAACGCGACGATGTTCCGTCGCGACTGAGGGACGCTCCCGTATCGTCACACGAGGTCTCACTCGCACTTGCACATGCGTGTTATTTTTTCTCGCTTGCATCCGTACGGAGCGAAAAAAAACTGATTGCGTATAATTATTTTTTTTCGCATTTGCGGAAAATAAAGTTCATTTATAATTCATATTTATTCTTTAGACTTTTTTAGACAAATACAAAAAGTTTGAGACATGTAGGATTTATATTAAAAGAGTTATTCGAGAAGAATAAAAAACTTGGGATCCCAAATAGACCTCATCGGCATGGCCAGGTTAATAGTATTTCTATTAACGGGTGTTTTATTTCTGTATTTTTTATACTGATTTTAATTATAAGGAGATAGTTTGAGTTCATCATACGGTGTTTGTATTATTATCAGTTTTTTAAAAAAGATTGCTGACCCCTGCTATAGATGTTTCTTATTCATTTTACCAATGAAAATATTTTTTATATATTCGTAAATACAATTAATGAGGGTAGAGCGTTGGTTCGACCAATAATATCCAGAGTGGAAAAGTTAATAAATTAATGTTTTATTAGTATTTTTTTTTTTCAAGAATATCTGAAATTTAAAATAACTTCAAATATAACCCCCAAGAAAGAGATTGAATATAACTGCTATAGAATCATATCAATCGATCTATATTTCCATTTCGACTCCCTTACCGTGTATGCCTTTTGTCAACGTCTACCATTTGTACTTGTCTACCTTTTGTCCTTGTCTATAATTTGTCTTTGTCTGGCTTTATCGCATACACGATTCGATACATGTACAGAATCTGGGTGGTTTGGCCATATTATTTTACATATGATCACAAAACAATTACTCAAAAATCTTTAACGCGCATTTTTATTACATTCCGTGTAATTTCATTATATAAAAAGCGGTATGTTTTGTCGAAAATATTCCGAAAGCACAATGATGCTTTCATCAAAGGAATAATCGACGATATAAATCTGAAGCTAATCGACCGTGTTTCATACAACATTTAATTTTTTCTCTCTCTTTCTCTGCACGTATCTGAAGTTTTTCTATCAAAACTTATTACATCCTGAACAGAGTGTGTGCAAACATATTACTACGTGTATCGATTAGAGAATTTTTCCACATTTTTTTTTTACATGTAACAATATTTTCAAAATACAAAACGCTCGTTTCATTCTTTGATTTATGGCTGACAGACTTTTACTAAAAGGTTATTCAGGACTTGATAGACAGGCGGAAGCACGTTAAAAAAGATGAAAAAAAATTATAAACACTCGAATATACAAAATGTATTTTCATAATGAAAATATATATTTTCATGCATGTAATGAAAATGATACATATATGGAAACTGGATCAATTATCGCGCATAATAGCTCCAATTAAACAGATGCTTTGTGAGCGTTCCAAAATGCGAAACAATAAATAAATTAATCAATGGCGGAATTACCCCATTTAATCCCTTGTATCGATAAATAAATTTTGACATATCCTCCAAACTGAAATCGAATATTGAGATGAACCTACGCATACACGTTCATCAAACATATAAAATTTCGAAACAAACAAACAAGTGATACATTACCGAGTTCGTTACAATTCCGCGAATTCCGTAAAATTACAAAGGCATTCCATTTAACTCTGCTTGATAAAGGTTACTGTGCGTCTTTGACGATGAGACGCCCACAAATAATTTGCGTACATTTAAATAATTCGCGATCGTAATTGATACATTATTGCGAATATTCTAAAATATATTCATGAAATTGATCAATTTTTCAACTCGTTGAAATGTTAAATATTATTTTATATTCGTCGAATATCACAATTCCACAGTCGAATTATTTAACGAGGAGCGACGAAAGTCCTTGTCAAAATTATAGCCCTAATAAGAGATCTTGTTTTAAAGACGCAAACGAAGTTAATCCAAATTATAATTTCTATAATCATCACAAAGACACTGACAATTTATTTTTTTAATGGAAAAACATCCAGCAGCATTAAATGTAATACCGTCAAATGGAATATTTCTTAATTGCTGATATAATTTAAAGATGGCGATACATTTTCGCGTATAATGACCGTAATTATTTCATTTTAGTACAGCCGAATTATGTAGATTACGCGGAATACGGAGAACAATTGTAAATCGATACGGATGGGGTTTCAGAGATTTTCAGTAAAGTAACGATTACGACGATAATTTGGTAATATTTGTATTTCTGAGCACGGAAGTGTAAATTCTGCAACCTAGAGGTCGGATTTGACCTTCCATTTGGTCTCTGGCCAAAGATACGTTTTAACCATATATATTTATATAACATTAAGTAAATTCTTAGTAAAATGATTCAGGTTTAGCCAGTAGATAAATATATATATACCTAGAAAGACTAGAGAGTTGAGTGTTGAAAATATATTTGGGGGTGCTGCAGATTTTTAAAATTATAAAAGTACATTTCGCTCATATTTTAATTACAATATAAAAAAAAATAAGGTGAGGTAAAAATATTAAATAATAAAATAAGTGAAAAGCGGCACGTGGCTCAAAGAAACTGTGTCAGTATGACTGCACCGAGTCGCAGCGCAATACGGCGCTTGACGGCGAGACCCCCCCCCCTCCCGTACTCCCGCGTCCATCTAAAACACGACGCCGGCAGCGCTCTTGCTCGAGCTCGAGCCCATTTAGCCTAAATTGAGCACAAGCGTAAAACTTATACAGAAACTGGTGTTATTCCAATAGTGTATTGACGTAGGGATTGAGTTCCTCCAGTTCTGATTACAACTGGAACTCGTTTCCGAACTCTAGAATCTGTCAAATCTTACACATCTTAATGTCACATGGTAGTATTATGGAATATAACTTTATTCATAATTAAATTTTACATTTTAACTAGAATTCCCAACTCCAACAGTTCCATTAAAACATGTAAATGAAAAAAGGCTTGAAAAGACAAAATTTACTAGACAATGATGTTTCCATCAATTTGCTGCTTTTTAAATTTGTAAATATACATAGGCTGACCTCCTAGAAAGACTAGAGTTGATTAACCTAACCCTCCTACAGTTTTCCCTGTATAAATCATCGTGTGCGATAGTAGTCCCTTCTATAGTCCCCACGTTTTTTTACAAAATGCTAAATTCTCAAATAGGTCTAATACCATATTTCGTAAATATTTAATAAATTGTCGCGCTAAATCGTAGCCGGTGGGTTTCTAGAGAAAGCCGCTATAGAAGGGTGACTGCATCAATAATTGTTACTTAAAAGATAATTAAATTGAATCATTTATCTTTGAATCTTTAAAACAAATAAATAGAAAGATTTTATATATACAGTAAAACCCCCGATAACGCGAAAGTTGGGAACGCGTTATTGGAACAGCGCGTTATCAGGGTAATGCAGCACATACAAAATTTAGGGTTTACGGGAATTTCGTAAAAAAATACAAATCTGCCATAACTAAGAACAATGTAAAAAAATTATGAATCTTAGATGAATGAAATATTCGGTTGCCATGCATGCGATCGCCGACATACATACAGATATCCGTGACTCATTGTCTACATCAGGCGTAAATGGTGAGAAATGTACCGAACACTCGCACACATGAGGACATAGATATGTGTGCGAGCGAGATCAACACATAGGCGCACCCAGCCAAACGGCATAGGGTTTACATTCGAGCTATGCATGAAAAGAATGCGCTCGCGTTATTAGAGTGACTATCGCAATTCGCGTTATCGGAACACGCGCTATTAGGGGTATTACTGTATATATATTTCATTACATTAATATATGCTTTAAAGAATAATTTAACATTTCATAAAATATTAATATTTTCACTTTGAAATTGGCCCTAAATTGCTATTATTATGTTTATATTCTAAAACAATTTCATTTAGATTTACCTCATGAAATTATTATTTTTATTTAAATTCTTATTACCGTCTGAAACGAATTATGTGAACGTACCCAAGTCTCCTATATGCCTTATTTCGTTATAAGTAAATTAATGCGGCCTTCCAACCTGAAAAGGTTACCCACCGCTGCTGATAAAGAATATATTTCCAACACAAATGAAGTTAGATGATATACTATTACGTAAACCAACAACCGATTTTTTTTATGGCGCTTAATAGGATCCGAAGTTGAACCTTTTTCGTTTGAAAGATACTCCATTAGACCCCATATTAAAATATTCTAGGCTACTGCATAAAGTCTCGTATGTAAATCCCACACATTTTCTTTACATCTATTATTCAGCCGAATATACGATAAAAGCGTATTTTTTTTTAATTATCGCTGTATTAATTATACAGCTGGCAACACTGTAAGGCACGTCAACGCCATTTAAAACTTTCAAAATTAACCGTCTGACTAAATCCGATCCGAATTAAGAATACTTCTGCCGCATTAAATGATTATGCGAAAATTTAATCCAATTCATATTTTTTTGTGATAAAATTACTTGCCAGATAATTTTCGTAGAAACGAAACGAAAAGGAAAACTTGGCCAAGTTCCACGATTTATACATAAAAAATGATAATTTCTTCAGTATTTTGTTTCAAACTAACTATTGAATAATAGCCCGCCCTATTGAATATTCATAAAGGATATGGCCGCCATATTAATCATTATGCTAGAATCAATCATATTTAAATTAGTGCTGCCATCTATTGTTTTTAGCAATCTCATTTGTTATATAAATCTACTTATAATACATAATTAATTAATATATGTATGTAGATATATTTGAAAATCTAATAAATCCATGTTCATAGATCCACTCCGACTTATGCGATAAATAAGAATGATAAAATAAAATCTTATAACAAATACCACAGCGAAATATCGTAATTCAGAGAAAAGCAGATATAAAAGAGATACACATTTATCGAGATATAAAGCAATGAACATAGGAAAACACTCAAGAAATTTGATTGTTATTTACGTATTATCTCCATAAATATGGCTATATTATCGATTTGATTATTATTTTTATATCATTTGAATACGTAAATTGATTTTTTTTATTATATAATGTATTCTTGATGTCTCTATTTACCTTTTTCTGCGCATAATATAATTAAATATCCCATTAATTTCCTTCAGCGTTCGAATGTTTCACGTTCCGGTGATGATTCACTTTGTGGGCTATGAAAATATTTATGTCCCTGCCGGTAAATCACTGCCACTGTAGGGAAAATGGCGAATAATAAAGTTATAAAATTCCGCCATTGCGGTTCCAAATAAAAAAGGGTTTTTATTATGCGATGAAAGGAAAACGTATATTACAGCTGAACAATAAGCCCAGAGAGTATTTCATAGCCAAGCGAAGGTCGGACGCGATTGACGAGATGAATCCTATCGGCTACGTAAATAAGTGAACCATGATGTACTGGGGATACCTTAATTGGAAAATGCTGGAAAAATATCTTTATTACTTATTTTATAATTTTCAATTATTTGCATTATTTATTTACAGAAATATATTATTGTATAAGAGGTACCCGACAAAAATGACGTTTTTGACATCGTCCTCTGCAATACAGTTAAACTCCCACTAACACTAAAATCGGGAACGCGTAAATTGGAGTCGTGTTATTCGGGGTTTGTTACATTAAATAAAAAATTAACCTAACCTAACGATATTTATTTGTTAGGTTAGATTTTTTTTATTAAGTATAGTTGATTTTTTTAGTTAGGTTAGGTTAGGTTAGGTTGGGTTGGGTTGGGTTGGGTTGGTGCCATTAGCCAGGGTTAGGTTAGGCTAGGCTAGAAGAAATAGCCAGCCGAAATTGGCTTCAGGTTAGGCCAGTCGGCAGCTTGCGCCGAAGCCAGGGTTGCCAGGTTGTAGGCCGGTTAATAGGTTAGAAGAAGTTATTGTGGCCAGGCTAGGTTGTAGGCCTGGTAGGTTGCCAGGCCAGGTTAGGTTAGGTTAGGAAGAAATAGGCGAAGGTTGGCCGGATTGGTTTTACCGTTGGCAACTGCTCGCTGTTGTCGGCGCTGGCGGGGGGCGGCGCCGCCCGCCGCCTCCTCCGCCAAGCTGCCGCGCACCCTCAGCACCAGCGTCCTCCGCATCAAGAACAGGTCCAGCTTCTGGGACAAGTTCTACGACGACGGCGCCGCGAAGAGGGACTTGTGAGTCTAAAAATTCCTCGCCGCGCGCCCCGTTTCACTCGACGGGAGCGCTCCGACGGCCGCGATCGTCGATCGAGCTCGCCGATCACATTCAATGCATTTGAAAGCAATGATGTTAGGTTAGGTTAGGTTGAAGTTTGGCTTCAGTTGAAGAAGGGCTGGGTCAGTCAGGTTAGGTTAGTGGCCCATTTTAAGAAGCGTCACGCCTATCAGTATTTTGAATTGGCAATACCATTTTCAATATGGCACAGCAGCTCTACTAATTTCTTCGTGCTACTTGAGGGTTCTCTATCTATTTGCTAAAACGCCAAATAATGTCGATCGAACGATTTGGTTGCTATTTTCATCTTTGCTATTCAAAACAAGAAAAATAAGAAAATATAAGAATAAATAATAAGAAAATGTAAGAAAACAAGAAAATATAAGAATAAAATAAGAAAAAAATAAGAAACAATAAGAAGAAATGTTAAGAAAAAAATAAGAAAAATATAAGAATAAATAAGAATAATATAAGAATAAATAATAATAAAATAAGAAAACAATAAAAATAAATAAGGAAAAATAAGAATAAATAATAAGAAAGTAAGAAAAAATGAGAATAAATAAGAAAAATATAAGAATAAATAATAATAAAATAAGAAAAATATAAGAATAAATAATAATAAAATAGGAAAAAATAAGAATAAATAATAATAAAATAAGAAAAATACTAAAATAAATAATAATTAATCAAGCATGTTAATTAATTTTTAATTATTGTTTTTTTCTGAAACCGTGTTATATAAAGCGTGTTATACAAAAATACTTCACAATTAATCATGCCGTGTTATGTAAAACCGTGTTGTATAAAACCGTGTTATACGAGGCCTGGGTGTATATGGTTTATTTTAAAAGAGTTATTCGAGAAAAATCAATAACTTGTGGTCCCAAATAAACCCCATCGGCACGACCAGGTTAAGGAGAGTGGAAATGATATATTAAAATTAATAGAAAGTTATGGCTATCAAAGGAGAATATATAATTAAAATTTGATATAGCTATCCATATTTTAAGTTAAATTTTTATATTAAAATACAACATTATCATCATTACAAAATCATAATACCCGAGATCACAAAAATGTTACATTTTTGAAAAATTAATTAATCAATGCTAATATATTATGTATTTGAGACCCCTGATAAAGATAATGCCTATTCCTTATCCTCTCAACTTAATTAACTTATTATTATCATATTTCAAAATTAATCTGCTAATGCATGAATCACTTATTATTACGTAATTTATTATCAAAAAATATTTACGACCTACATACGTTGCTTCTTAATCTGAAAACATACAACTGAAGTTTTAATTAAATTAGTAATTATTATATCGGATAATTTTTCCCTTTCTTCGATTCAAATAACCATACCGTCAATAATCAATAAAGACTTATATAATATATGATTATCCTCATCTACATATTATCGAACAAAACCTTTCCTATTACCGATATTAATCTTTATTTCATTTTTGAATACATTCTAATCATAAGCTTACCTCAATTAACTAATTACCCAAATATTAGTTCATAGTTGTGTCGTAAAACCCAAAAACATTTAATTAATAAGGCTTTGAGCACACCACTGCCTTCTTTGCATTATTAAAATCTAACGCCCTCATAATATGTAATATGTCTTTTCGACCCTCCGTCCAAAATACATAAGCCAAATACATTTATATGCCTGAGGGCTCGACCCTTCCGTATAAATAATTAAACAACCTTTTTACCATACCCTGTCCTAAGAAGAGATCATACATTACGATACCATTACCCCACTCTTATCACATATCCCTTTAACCAGACATCGATTTAATTTAATTATACAACGCCAACAGATAAATTAAATACACATATTTATCCAATTAGAAAAATAATTAAAACATGGACATTTTTAAATTTTATTGTTACAAATAATTACATAATTAATCCGATATTTCTTCGTCGCTGAAATAAGAATCTTTTTTAATTCGCTTTCTCGGTAGAGATTTCTTTGTGTTCGATTCATTAATCTCTTCATTTTCTGCTTCATATTTTAGACTCTACAAATTCAATTAAATAAATATTATTATATATTATTTATGTTATTATAAAATACAATCCACTCCTTTTTTACACAATTTTGAAAAACACTATCCACTAAAAAGAAGAGATACTATATTTTTATAGGATTTGTTTGTTTTAACATGATTCCCAGAAACAAAATATTTATATATATACCATCATCTTAGGCGCAAAAGCCCTATTATAGAGCCCTAGATTCATCCAATAACCTTCTCTGTTTTATCCGGTCGGCCACTATGTCACTCCATCTTCCGGTAATTTTCAATGATGCAATGTCCCTCTGTACACAGTCCAACCACCTCAGCCTTGGTCTTCCTTTCCTCCGAGGACTGTAAGGCTTGTTAACCATAAGCCTTTTCGACGGCTAACCGTCCCGCATCCTTGACACATGACCGGGCCACCGGAGTCTGGCCACTCTGATGACAGCTGTGACCGGTATATTTTTGTATAGTCGGTACAGCTCCTCGTTGCTTCAGATACGCCATTCCCCGTCGTCGAATACGATTCCAAATATTTGTCGGAGAATTCTCCTCTCTAGGATATCCCATACCCTCAGCGAGTGAGAGCCTTGTGGCTGGCAAATGATGATGGTGATGATATAAAATATATACTTTGTATAATATTATTTTGGTATAATATATTTTCAATTTTGCTTGTTGTTACGACCCGTTGTTCATCGTTTCAAAGGGTCATTTTATGTCATAATATCCGATGACCGATGGATAAAAATGTAAACAATGGTGAAATTTATCAAATAACAGCTAATTTAATTTACAAGGCCTTGCAATTTGTTAAGAGTATGGAACAACATTTTCTTACTAATGATCCCGACCTACAACGAGCTTAAATTCCAACGAGACCTGCAGATTTGTGTGGATATCAAGAAATGTATATACAACTAATCAAATAAAAGGACAGAAGTGAATAACAGATTTCTTAATAATAAGAAATTCAACAACATGAAACAGTAATAACAAACAAAAAGCTTCATTAGATTCTAACGCATTAGATGTGTAATTAATATTATTTTTTCCTAATTGAAATACATATACAGTAAACCCCCCTATAACGTCCTCTCATATAACGTTCCCCCCTATAAAACGCTTTGGCGGCTTGTTTTTTCCTATAACGCCGAACCCTTTTTAACGTTAATGACATAATGTAGTTCGATTGCTTGACATCGACACGGATCCTAATTTAAAATTAAATATAAATAAATATTTGGTGATTCATCGCACCAGCTTATCAGAGATTCCAGGGATATTCACACATACAGTGGAGAAAACATTTTCACTTTTTTTTATATCCATGAACTAATTATAATCGAGTAAACGATGGTTAGACGTTTTTCAAATTTATTTGGGAATATGTTGATTTACTGATTTCTTTAAATCAAAAAATAAAATTCGTTCCTGAACCCCTTGATATAACGTCCCCCCCTATTACGTAGAACCTATCCCGACGTTATAGGGGGGTTTACTGTATATAAATAATATTTTTTATAATTTATTTGTTGGGTTTTCGTTATTACCTTTTTACACGATTTTTTATACCACAATGTGCGGAAGGTGGGGAACTAATCCTTAATTAAAACTAATTCTATGTATTTTATCATAGTTTTTGGTGGAACGTATTTTCCATGGAAAAAAAGAGTTGAATATATTAAAATTTACCTCTAATTGTATAGCTGAACTTAATGTTTCAAGATCGTCAGCATATTCTTCGTTTTCATCAACGCCTGGAGCTGATCTCACTTCGCCGTCATCATCATCTTCATTATAATATTCATCGATCTAAATTTAATGGTACATTATAATTATTTATACAAGATTTGATCAAAGTATATGCAGATTTTTTGATTATGAGAAAAGATTTTATTGCTCGGTGACTCATTATTTGGTCAAAAACAACACCGTTATGATGTATCAGCCTCCATATATATCGTACATGACTTTCTGCTGCTTCTTATTATTTTTAAAGATGATAAAAACCAAGAAACTAAGTTCACCCAGCGTTGAAAAGTTTAAATTACAATTTGTGTAAAAGCCTAGCGCAAATTATATTCCAAAAGAGCTTTAAAGAATGAAAATGGGGCCGATACAAATGTACAACATATCTGATGTGGACTGTTTTTTTTTTAAGTAAAACGAAAATTCCATATATTTTTTGATCGATACTCATATTTACAATATATTAGTCAATATTATACCGCTGAACTATCGCCCGATAATTTCTTTCGCACTCTAGTCTTCTTTGGCGGTGGTTGTCGCTCACCTAATGTATTAGCGGGACACGAATAACTTAAATGCCCTTCATCGCCACATTCATAACACGTAGATTTATCTGGATATTCTCGCCTTAAATAAAATATTAGATATAAATCCGACATCGTAACGAAATCATTGATATAAATCATACTTTCGTATAAAATCCGCTGCTCTGCCGTTATCTTTAGCGATGCTACTCTTCAACGTACGTCCAAACATCTCTTTATTATTCGTATCTTTAATACATTCGATGGCATCTTCTCGTTTTAAGAATAAAACAAAAGCAACTCCTTTGGATTTCCTCCATTTCTTGTCACGGACAACAGTCACCCTAAAATAATATCGTTTAAAATTATCCGATTCATATTGAAATAATAAATTGTATTAGCTTACTTGACAACCTGTCCATATTTTTCAAATATTTTATGCAAATCGTTGTTCGTTAGAGAAAATGGTATATTTGATAAATACACGGTACTGCGGCTCGGTGCAAGTGATCCACTCATTTTATCTAAAACATTTGTTAATCATTCCGTAAGTTGTGAATTAAATAAATGTTATATAATTAATATAGAATATACCTTTATACGTATTTTAACATTTCTATACAATGTAAATATACTAAATATCGGCGAAATGTTGTGATGTGCGTTTGAAAATTTACCCCTTGATCTGACATTTGCTTCAGTGCTGCCATACTTAAATTATTATTGTGTACGACGAAAATATAATTGTAGTAAGCTGTCACTGTAATTCTTTATATATATTATACATTATTAGATACAAGAGATTATTCCCTTAATTTATTACATTTTTAAACAGAATTTTAATTGTTAAATAACAATTAAAAATCTGAACTGAATTTATATATGATTCCTGAACTAAGAAAAAGTCGAAAAGGGAGTGAGGAAAAATATGAAATCCTGATTTTTACACATTTCATAACTTCAGTGTAATCCTGGATTATTTATGATTGATTTTGGAAAACAAATTTATGTAATCTTTGGAAGTGATCGCGATTATATCGGATGAGGTGAGATATTGGTTTATTTAAATTAGAATAATTGCAGAGTGAATTTCAAAAGAATGTAACGTAACCATGCCTATCCCTAAGAGTTGATTTTTATATAATAAAAAAAACCCTTAATGATTTACAAACAAAAATAGCAAAAATTATATTTAAGGAATGTTTTAAATTATTTATATATTTTAACCGAATCGTCACGGCAGCTCAAAAATAACCGCGTCGTCCGAAGGGGGTCTATCAGAGACCCCAAGCATTTCGAGTCAAAATATGAATGAATTCTTCATCAATATTTTGACATGTTTTTAAAAATGGATTATTCTAAGAATAAAAATAGTTATTCATGATATGCTTCATAATTTGGTTGGTATTTTGGATTTTTTAAATAATCAATATGATACGTAAATGACAAATGCACTCGATAATGTCCCACCGCAGACTAATCACTCGCCACCGAATGAGCTCTCGCCGCACGTATCAATCGCACGGTTTCACTCGCACTCGGCACATCATACTGCATACGAGCAAAAAAAACATCGCCCCCGTGGCAACAGCAGCGAGTATTGTTGCTTTTATTATTTATTTTCGCAATTGCAGGAAACAAAGGACAATAATTATTATTTAGACTTTTTTAGATAAATACAAAAGCTTGTGACATGTAGGATTTAGGTATATAAAAAGAGAAAAACAATATTTTGTTTTATGGCAACACTGGCGTAATATAATCAAATGTCAGAATTTGCCTAAACTTCAAACGCTCCTCACAATTACTGAAATTAATACCACAAAAGAATATCGTTTTTTTCGCTGATCGTTTTCGAAAATGAGTTGTGCTTCAATTGCCGTAATTTCAAGTCGTGTTTTGTGTTATTTCGGTGATTATCCTTAACAAGAATAAATAAATTTCGAATTTAACCCAATTTACAATGGATGAATTTATACCAAGCGAAGAATTTATACCAAGCGAAGAATTTATTCGAAATTTGATGCTTTATCATTTTTTGAGAAATGAGTCTGCAACAGTCGCCACTAAAAACATTTGTAATGCAATGGGAGATTGTTTGAATGTTCGCAAATGTCAAAAATGGTTCAGGAGATTTCGATCGGGAAATTTTGATTTAAAAAATAATCCCAAAAGTGGAAGACCTAGTAAAGTGGACGATGACGTACTGAGTGCCGAAATCGAAAAAAATCCAACTCTATCTATTGAAAAAATTGCAAACAATCTCGGATACTCATGGTCGAGTGTTCAACATCACCTTAAAAATATTGGCATGGTGTGGAAGCAGGGGAAATGGATACAGCATGAGCTAAGCGAAGAGATTCTAAACGATTGAATAAACGTGTATAAACATCTTTTGGAATTTTTAAATAATTGACCAATAAACCAATTATGTGTGAGGATGTAGACATATTTTTGGAACAATACAATGAAAATTTACATAACTTAAATCATATTAATTAGATAAATTATAATTTGACAACTACAATGAGCTATGTACGCTATACAAGGAATTATGTAAGCACGGAAGTGTCAATGCGGAGAAAATGTAGCTACGACAATAAAAAATGGCTAGAAATATTCAGGAATTTTGGGAAAATTCTATTCCGTATTTGCAGAGTTTTGAGGCAACGCCCCTCTTTTCTTTCATCGGATTATTAACCTTTGCCGCTATGTGGCCAGTCATATAAGAACACAATGAGAAATATATTTTTATAATAATTATTTTTTTATATATTATCATATAAAAATATTATAACGTAATGAAATTTCGATCATATTAATATGTTTTAATAATTATTTATCATTTAGTTGTTTGAGAAATAATATTGTTGATTCCAATTCGTTGTACATCACAAATAAATCGTTTTTAATAGAGTTCGCCTCGTCTAATATTTTATCAACAGCCTCCAATAACCGCGGTTTCTATTAAATAAAAACAATGTATCATTATTTCAGATTTTATAATTATGAAAATTGTAACAGTGCTATCGTTATTTAAAATGAAATAAAAAATTACACTCACTGTGTATAAACAAGTATCTCCGTTGTTTTTTTCAATCTCCTCATAAATCGAATTTGATTTTTCCCTAAAATTATTATAAACAGTTACTATGTATCTACGATTTATATGAAAATTACAATTTATACCTACATGATTATTTTTTATTTAAGAACACCCACACGTCCGTATAAATAAGTCCGGTTTGCAACCGTTACGCACAGGAATAACTGACACACTTGGCATCAGGTACTCGATAACATTAACTTTTCATGAATTTTAAGTCAAGTAATATAAAATAAACTCAATAAAAATAACAGAGCTTCATAAACAAATATTTGATTTCATTTGTTTTTATATAATTTAAAATAGAAATATCAATTGGATGACAACATTGGCGGATTTACCCCGTGGCGTAATAGGCACGCGCCTAGGGGCTCCAAAATCCAGGGAGCCTCAAAGTTTGGGACTCATGTCACTTCTAGACGAAGAATATTGGTTCTCTAAGGCGACAGATAAAACATTCATAGAGAAGTTCATCGGAGAGCATTCAGTTCATCCTTAATTTATGAAGACTGATTTTCGCAATGTTGTAGATTTTACTACAATTTATTACGCCAACAAAGTCGATTACTCAGCTGCTAAATGGTTGATGAAGCCCACGTCTGGAAGGAAATCTTCAGAATGGCACAGCAAGCATTGACTGATACACAATTCGGTACCAGAACAAGAAAGGGAATGCTCAGATCAGTCTCTCAATTGTACAAAGAGCAATTGACGAAGCGGATAGCTACATTGAGAAACACTAATCCCAACTTTGTGCGCTGTATCATTCAAAATCATGAGAAACGATCCGGCAAAATTGAATCGGTCTTCGTTTTAGACCAGTTGCACTGCAAGGGTGTTTTAGAAGGTATTAGAATTTGCCGTCAAGGCTTCAAATGTTTTATACCTGATGTAGAAGCTTATATGAGGAAAAATAATCTTGATTTAAATTATTATTGATGCTGGATAATGCACCAGGATATCCGCTCAATTTAAAACATCCTAATGTCGAAATATTATTTTTACTACCAAACACTACATCTATAATCCAGCTTTGGAATAATTTCAACATATCGAAGAAATATTGGAGGATCACACGTTGAATGAAGAAGAATTGATCGAAATGTTGCGTAAACCTATGATAAGTAATGACTCGGAAAGCAGTTGCAGCAAAGCAGCTATGCGTTTCACAATAAACACAATAAATGACGGCTTGGGATTGGTTAATAAATTAGAACATTTTTTTTTAGAAAACTATCCTATAATGCAAAGAAGTTATAAAATTTTTAAAGGTTTAACTCCAAAAATAATTCAGAGTCCACTGATAATGAAAACTCACAACTGATCTCAAAAAAGAGTCAAACATATAGAATTGTAAGCGATAGCTATGATGAATGAATGTTCTATATTATATGTTAGTAATGTTTTTTTTCAATAAATACTTTATTGTATATTGTTTAGATTATTTATTTAAAAAATAAATAATATTAACTAACTTCGATATTTTTTTGGAACAAACCCTAATTTTGTATTAACTTCAAACCTCGTATAACACGGACTTGTATTACACGGCGTTTTTGTAAACCATTTTTTTGGAACCATATGACCGTGTTATACGAGGCCTAGGTGTATATTGTTATTCATTTGATTGTTTATTTTATTGAATCAGTATACAATTAAACGGCGACATGTGCGCACGTCATTCCGGTTGCTCTTATTAGAACGGAGCTAACAGCACCAGCGAACGGTACGAGGTACGTAATTACATTATTTAAGAAATAAACCTGTTTTTGTTTATTTTGGACGGGTGCAAATAATTTCCGACTTCAAATTTGGGGTCGGAAGTTATTTGCATCCCCCACCACATAACCTCTTCGGTGGTGACAGTCCGTCAATTTCAACAAATTTCACACATCACTCAATATTCCATTGATATCGAAATGTGGATAGGCGATGTTCAAGCTAGATTTGTGGCTGACCTCACCGCGCTTGACGAAAAAACTCGGAAGCTGGTGAGGAACATTATAAAACGTTCACAGGGAAATACGAAGTCCTCAAGACAGCCTTAATCTTAAATTTTCAAAAAACACACTTTCTCGTGTTGTCATGACGATGCGTAACCAATGGTAACTATATTGATTCAGTATAAAATTAAACAGACGAGTGTGCTTTCCATTCCGATTGCTCTTACTAAAACGAAACTAACAGCACAAAGTACGTAATTCCATTATTTAATAATTAAACCTGTTTTTGTTTATTTTGGACGGGTGCAAATAATTTCCGACCCCGAATTTGAAGCCGGAAATTATTTGCATCCGCCACCGCAAATCCTGTTCACATTTATTATTCATTCGTTTCATATATATCTATGTATATTACAGAATGAATGACGAAGAGACGAATGGATTGGATTCGCAGTTGGCCGGGCTTGTTAATGTGGCTCGTGAAAAAATAGAAAAACAAAACAGAGATCTCAACGTAGAGCTGGAGGAACTCGAGAGTGGCCTTCTCTATTCTCTCGATTCAGGTAAATTCATTTATTTTATTGATCATTTTAATATTTCATTGATGATTCACAAATAGTTTTGCTCGCAGCTCACGAGTTGGAAAGGGGGAAACGTATATTCGAGACGCAAATCACCGAATTACAAACGCAAAATGAAGAATTGAAAAAGCAGTTGGCTATTCTTAGAGTAGATTTGAAGGCTGAAAAGGCGGCTCGTTCAAAAACAGAAGAACAAAACAGAGATCTCAACATAGAGTTGGAGGAACTTGGTATCGACCTTCTCTACTCTCTCGATACAGGTAAATTCATTTATTTTGTTATTCGTATTAATATTTCATTGATGATTCACAATTATTTTTGCTCGCAGCTCACGATTTAGTAAGTGCGAAACATACGTTGGAGACGCAAATCACCGAATTACGATCTCAAAATGAAGAATTGGAATCGCAGTTGGTCGTTCTTGGAGAAGATTTGGAGACTGAAAAGACGGCTCGTTCAAAAACAGAAGAACAAAACAGAGATCTCAACGTAGTGCTGAAGGAACTTGAGAGCGACCTTCTCTTTTATATCGATACAGGTAAATTCATTTATTTTGTTAATCGTGTTAATATTACATTAATGATTCACAAATATTTTTGCTCGCAGTTCACAATTTGGAAAAGGAGAAACGTACGTTCGATACGCAAATCACCGAATTACGAACCCAAAATGAAGAATTGGAAGACCAACTAAAGCTGATGGAAGATGTCAATTACCGATTGGACCGATTTGACGTCAACATGCAGGCACTGCACAGGCAATTCTACTGCGAAATTCCGGTAACTATATACGATTGATCGATATTTTTCTCGCTATACAACTTATGTTAATTTGATTGATTTATTTTCAGGGTCAAAGAAGAACAGACCGAGGAAAAACGTCACAAATTGGTGGAAGCGTTTACCGATCTCGGAGCCACTATTACCGCCGTTCGCAAAAAGCTACAATCGGATCCTAAATATTCCGGAGCCACGAATACAATGCATAATAAGGTTTGAATATCATCGATTTTATATATTTAATCTAACCTCTTAAATGACGGTTAAAAATAATTTATTAATTCATCGATATTTTTCTCGCTATACAACTTATGTTAATTTGATTGATTTATTTTCAGGTCAAAGAAGAACAGACCGAGGAAAAAAGCATCCTGAAATTTGGTGGAAGCGTTTACCGATCTCGGAGCCACTATTACCGCCGTTCGCAAAAAGCTACAATCGGATCCTAAATATTCCGGAGCCACGATACAATGCATAATAAGGTTTGAATATCATCGATTTTATATATTTAATCTAACCTCTTAAATGACGGTTAAAAATAATTTATTAATTCATCGATATTTAATTTTAGGTCGCAATTCCTGCTATGAATGTGAGAATCAACAATTTGGAGGAACAAGTCAGGTTTTTATTTCAGGAGAACCGGCGGCATCAATCTCACGTCGTGGATAACCAGTGGAAAACGAGGCCTCATTCCGCCCGGCAGCACCGGCTCCAGAGATAAGTACCTAGCAGGGGTGCGCCGTCCATACGGCCAGATTGTGCAAGATTAAGTTCGCCAACAAAAGGCATCATGAGGGGAAAAATTTAAATATATTAAATTTTGATTAAAATGTTTTTTTTATTTCAGAGGGGGGGTATAGCGGCCCTAATTAATGTCCTGCACACAGGCCAACAAAAAACAACGTAATAACTGGCTAATTGTAACCCATTCATTAATGTTGAACGTAAGGAACACATAAATTTGCAGTTTTATTGAAATTACTTCAAATCATTCATGAGCGAGTTTCCTGCGACAAATGCCATTTTCTTACTGAAACTTCCCCAATACAATGTATTAAGAATAATCATCACAAAAAATCAATAAAATTACCCTAGATATATACTAGCCGCGCGGGATTTGTTTTGACCGATTTCTTGAAAAGAAACCGAGTGTGAAGTGGTTAATCCACTTTCCGTCATTACTGAGAAACATGACCATGTGCATGGTTTTATGGGAATATATAGTGCAGTGGTTTCCCATTGCCTTCTGCACTGCAGTGATTTTTTATACTGAAGAGCGCTGCTGCCCGCTTCCCAGCTTATATTTTTTGACAATTATTTTTTTGTGAAATGAAGGTCGTCAGCCTTCATCCCACCCCTCTGTTAACCAACGTCACTCAGAAGTATTCATAGTGGTCACCCATAAGAATACTATCTGTGCTCATTAGCAATTAACTTTAACAATCATAATTTGATTGTAATTACATTCAAGCTATGACGGGGTCATTAATTCCAGTATAAAAAAATAACGCCTATTTGTGTATGTATTATTATTGTTTGTATTTAAATACAAACAGAATTCATGTTTTTTTTTTTTAATTTTGTAATAAAACATTTCATAAAATAAATTTATAAGTATACAGCGGCTTTTTATTTCTATCCCATCCATATATACATCCATCCCTCAATTCATGCAGTGAAAAACATACAAATCGGAAATACATTTATTTTTATATTCAAAATCTCTCTTGGAATGTTCTCTTGAATTTATCAAAATAGTATTTAGAAAAGAAGAGAATTAAGCGGTTTGTATTTGTTTTTTTTTCTGCTAGTCTATATGCATCGTTAAATATATAATTGTTAAATGTCAAATGAAAATCAATAACGCAATAAAATATTGTTAAATGCTATGATTAATTCACTCTTCATTAAAAAAATCATTAATATGTTGAGGTAGCTAGATAATGTTATATTTTTAATTTCTATTATTATATATAAGTAAATACTTTATGGCCAAAATTCGATTTATTTTAAACTTTTATGGCAAACAATCATTTTAAGACTACTCTTTTTATCTCTGTTTGAACTTCGTGTAATATTTCTTCAGTCATACAGATTTTTTACGTCAAATACTACCTTTTACAGATCAAATTTACCCCTTTTCAATAGAAAATGGGCAATTTGATTTGCAAAAGGGTGTATTTGACGTAAAAAAACCTATACAGTAATACCTCCGACAACGCGAAAGTTTGAAAACAAAAAAGCAGCGTTTTAGAGGAAACGCTAAAGGATGGCTGACTGTACAAACAATCAATACAAATACTACCCGTTTCTCTTTTATCAATTTTTCGATTTTCACTATTTTGTTGCAAATTGGCGAGCTTGAATTTAAATTTGAGACTAATTTAAATAAAATATATGAAAAGTGAAGGCCTAGGTATTGAATCCATCATTTGACGGTTATCGCAACTCACTGGTAAACATTTTAAAATAACGAATGCTTCGTGTAAATGGCAACACCGGTGGGCGTGCCTACAGCCGCTGTCAAAGTGACATCGTTATTAGAAAACAATCGGATAAAATGTATGAAATTACTCAAATACATTCTAAAAATCATGGAATAATGATTTAATATAATTTACTCTTTCTATAGCACCATTAAAATCATAGTAGATTCGTATGTTAAGGCATCTAAATATTAGATCAAAGATAAAAACTATAAAACAATATGTCATAACTATCAAAATATATTAGTCAGTTATCAATCGACTTATGTTCTATGCTAAATTTTTCACATTTAATGTACAACCATTATTTGACACAAAATTCATTATTACATACATATATTGCTTTGTTAATCAGTCTCATGGTTTGTAGGTAACAAACAATATTTTAAGATAATGTAAGTTAGCTGCGACTGAGCTATTAGTACCCGAATAGGTTAACCTTCCGGCAAAATCTATGAATTTATGATAATGGCTAGGGGAAATGTAATTGTAAAGACTCATCACCCCTGAAAAATCATTATTGAACCTTTATTTGGGTGAGTGGCGCCTTTCTTCTGTCATGCCATTCATCCATCGCCAAATAGTAAAAATAAAAAAAATTATGTACATTTTCATAGATAAATAAATATATTTTTATTTTGCAGATCATTATGAATCAATATCAGACTGAACAACGCCTTTGCACAATCTACAGTCTGATTGTAGCTTTAGCTACGATCTCCTCTGTATGTTGTGGCATATCGTGGAATCATTGGAAGCTTGTTTTAGACCAATGTCCGCTGAATTGTGGATGCATCTTATATGGTAGAAAAACTTCAGTGTTCGAAGGCGGTCCTCTTTCGGCATGCTTATGGGCTGTTTTTGGACCACTTCCAGTTATCGCCGTTGCGCTCGTGATGGGTGGATACCATTTCATCAGAGTCTGCATTAATAATACGGGAAAATATGAAAATGCAGAAATAGTACATCAAAGGTAACTAATAATATATATATTTTATTGAGCACGATTCATTTGTAAATATTATATTATTCATCAATTAGGGAAGGTGAAATGGTTATGGTTGCGACGAGATCCGAAGTGAAAAATAATAGTTCTATTGCATATTGCTGGATACCATCGTCCGTATTTAGCTGCATATTTTCAGTTTACTGCCTTGTTTATGCGGCCATAATTACGGACGGATATTACAAAACATGCAACCAATATAAAGGAACACTTATCGAGGTAAGCTAAGTTTACACGTTTTAATATTATATTTGATAATACAATGGAACCCCGATCTATCGTTTTTATAAGGACGAATGCAAAAAGTTTCTCTATTAATGACATTGGTGTGTCTTCAATTTTGATTCTGTAAACATTGCCGAAGACGATGAAGATCCCAACAGCCCCACCTTGCAGAATCGAGCCATGACCTCTGTCCTAAGAGAGTGGCAACAAAGATAGAATTCGGAAACTAGGGGAAGAACTTGCTACCTATTCTTCACAAACGTCACACATCACCTGGAAGTGAATTGGATCCGCCTAAATCATTTTTTATCTCAATTTGTCACCGGTCACGGAGTCTTCAATGCGCAGTTGATGAACCTTGGACTGCGAGAGGATGGTTCCTGCAACTACTACGAGTGCCTGAGCAAACCTTTGAACTAACCTCTTAAATTTCTTATCTTTCTAATCTTATCTTTTAAATTTCCGACATCTGCAGTCAGATATCCCTGAAATATCACCTTTTTTTGTTGCAGTCATTGCCATAGTTTTTTGATGAAATTCATAAAAATTGCTTATCCGACACAAATCGTTCCAATTGAAATAGGGTGCAAAAAAATGTATTTTTACAAGAAGGACATTTTCATTGGGTGCGTTTCCAAACCCCTACGCCGTCAACACGATGAGCGACTGTGCGTGATCGCTACCTAAATTGCGTGTATGCCTTGCCTTGCTTAGAAATTTCTTGCCCAGACAACGATAGTGAGCAGAATGAATGAAGTTACTATGGAACCGTGATTAGAATCGTAAGTACAAGTGGCTTTTCAAATCTCAAGGCTTATGGGTTTGAGACAAATTAAAGGAATATGTTTGCTCCCAAATAGGCGAAGTATCTTGGCAAAGCAATATCGTCAATTAAATCGAATCAAAGTGGACCACCTGAACTGGGAAAACCTATGAAATATATAGAAATAATTAGGAGAGACCTTCACTCAGCAGTGAGGAAACAAAGGTTGACCATGATGATTTATTTTAATTTTTTTTAAATGCATAGCAGTAATCTTGTACCAGTCCCTCGTAGGCAGAAATTTTCATAAAATTTCATGAAATATTCGTCAAAAACGAGGTAAAGTATTTTACCGAACCATAATTTTAAGATTATAGATCGGAGAATGATAAATGCGAGATTATTTATCATTGCTCTTATGGATGTTTAGCCGAGATAGGTCGAAGTTCCACTGTACATCTTGATTCTGAGACTATTTTATCCATATCTATGTTTTTTTTTATATAATATTTACAGTTAATACGAGCTACTGGCAATCAAGTAACAGCGATTCATTCCCGCATCGGATGTCAAGCTGTTTTAGATTTCATGGATTATCTACAACCAGATTTTCTGGATCGCAGGCGTGGCGAAATTATTAATACGGGTTTAGCATTACAGATGGCAATAGGGTGTGCGTGGATAATGTTTATACTATGGGTGGCAGCTTCGGTGATCAGTATTATTCGGGCACACAGAGAAAAAAATGTCTACACATGCTGCGGCAACTAAGCTGCTATAATAACTTTTAATTTTAGTATTATTATTTTTTTTAATAATAATAAGCTTTATTTTTTAATGACAATAGTCTCATACACTTTTATAATTTCTGTGACAATACCATGCAAATACAGGTCAACGTAATACGATAATGAGACTAGAACTTACTCGACACATTCAAGTAACTAGTATTTAAAATACGACAACGAAATTTTACCATTTATATCTATCATGTTTTTGTACGTATTATTTTTATCGCATCATATATTTAAAGCGTTTCTAAATGAACTGATATACTACATATCGATCTCAGCCCGATACATTGCCATCGCAAAATTAACGCCTGATTCATATTTTAAAATTGCAGTACAATAAATAACTGTGATATTTTTTGTGCTGCTACATAGTATGTTTTATTAAGTATTAATTATACCTTGCCATATACATTATTTGTATTTGACCATTTTTATATTAACGTTTATTTCAACTTATTCAAGTAATTATGAAAGACTGAAATGCTACATGGTTTTTAATTAAATATTACCGTAAAAGTACAAATGCAATTTTTACACTAGACAAGTACACTTGTATATGATAGTATTAATAATTTTATAAAATATTAATTTTGTGAATTGTGTCCGTCCTTGAATTATATTCATATAATTAATTTTAACTAGTATGTATTTAGATTTAATTAGCCATTTTTATAAAAAGTTCAAAATATTTCCAATTATTTGTATTTAATATAGAACGTGTCATAAAAAATCATTGTACAATTTTTATATGTTCTTGTTGTTTAAGTAATACAAATAATTTATGATCCAAGATCATTTCCAATCAAATAAAATATATAATAAGAACCAAAATACATTCCATAATGTCAAAAATTTAGAATTAAGAGTTCTTACATATAAATTTAAAACCCAGCTAAAAAAGTGCAATTATCGTCAACATAATATACAAAATTAATTTTAAGTGTTTTATACATTTTTTTAAATCTATGTGTCAAAAAATTATAATTCATTTGTTTTTTATTTAATTAATATTTTTACCAGTAAATAAATTGAATAATTAATTTGTGAAATGTAGCCGTCCTTAAATATATAAGAATTTTTATCTTGGTATCCACTCCATTACTCTCTCCGATTGTCATTGCCGTCTCGATCACTTTTTAA